>CAIGRB010020385.1:0-23508 GCA_903798255.1 Fraxinus quadrangulata | reverse complement strand
GCACTTGAATCTTGATAAATAACTGTGAGGGGTTCCTAGGATTCACAGTCATCTTAAATTAAACAGAGGTTATGCTGCCCATATTAAGCAATCATAATGGACAATAAACTACCACTTCATAAGCATTTTTAGGTGTTAATGATGAACACGTAATCTTAAGATACACGTGTCCCAAAAAATATTACTTCATAATTTTATTTATCATGATGTAACTGTGTTGAGAATCAAATAAATTCTATGATATCTAAGTAGAATAGGATAATTTTTCATGCTAAGATTTCAACCTGCACAGTAAACAGTATGGCATAGTTTTTAAGCTTTTAGACGAGGTGATCATAGAGATCTGTCGCAAGAAATGGTGAAAAGAGAAGGCTTGCATCAAATACTATTCATTTCAGATGGCATAGTGTTAATAAAAGACTCCTCCATCCTAATGTTAGAATTGCACTCTAATTCCAATCTATAGAGCAATAATGAATGAAACAAAAAATAGAAACACACACATAGAAACACAGAGGTTTAAAGTGGCTTATCCTGTGAAATTTACACTATAGTTGAAAAGGAGTGTGCAATGGAGATCTCACACCCGCTAAGAAACATGCACCCCCTCCCCATATTCTTTTATATAGTTTAGGAAGCTTGGGCAGCCTAATACTGAGTGATAAATGCCCAATACATCTCTTTAATGATTTTATATCTAGACTCCACACAGTCGAACACCTAAATTTTAAATGATTTGTGGGTTATGAGGATTCCAAATGATGTTCCTTGTCATGAAGTTCAACAGTAACCAAGAAAAAGGGAGATAGAAGTAAATTTCGACAACGATATATAATTATCACTTAACACTATAGAGGACATTAATGCTGTTTGGGCATAAGATTATATGTCTAAATGTTAAAAATTGAGTTGAAAACACACAAATATCAGAGATTGCTGTTTTAATTTATGGCTTTATGATTGAAGATATCCACGTGCTTCCTTTGGATCAAATCAAACCAATAAAAGCAGTATTATCAGTTCTTCTCAAGAACTCCTGTATTCCATCCCTTTCTTATAGCGACTTAATTTGATTTATCTGAGTAATCTCTTTCTAAAACCCTTTCAATTTAAGGATCTTCATCTTCTGCTCGGGTGCAACTGGATCTTTTGGAGCAACTCACTTCTGGTGGCTCCTCTGTTAATGGTATTACCCAGTTTTGATTATAGCATCAAAATTAGGTTTCCCTTTTCTTTTCCTTCTTCCCATGAGGAAGATATTCTACTTCTATTCCTTCAATAGATAATTTTGGGTTATTATTCAACAGGTTATCAGAGTGATGGTATCTCTGATAGACTGACTATACGTGATCAACTTGCCAAATTGGTTGGAGATTGTGATGACGATTTCAGCATTCCACTGGGTAAAAATCTGAAGAAGTTTAGTGCTAAATTCTTAACTATTTCACAGAGGAGAAATATCAAAAGACAGGCTTACTTGAATGAAGTGTCTCAAAGGAATGATTCAGTTTTCTTTGCCACTATCGGAGCATTTGTCCTTTTTCCACCGCTCATCATTTTAGGAATTGCTATTGCAACTGGTTATGTGCAGCTATTTCCTTGAGATAAACACTGTACATATTGTAGAGAAAACACAGCTTCTTGTATTGATATAATCAGATTAGTCTTAACATTCAAAGGGCACATTTTTGGTCTATATACAGATCTGTTATGACCTATGCATGTGGCCAATAATTTTGGGTCTATTGATAGTTTGATATTACGAAATTTTCTTAAAAATTTTATTTTTTAATTATTCATCTTTTATGCTATGAAGATGAGAGAATTTCGAGATGTTGCAGAACCGTTTATGGTGAAATCATCTCCTTTTTGGTCAATTATGTGATTGCATGCATTATAACACTATGGTCATATTCACTATTCCTTTGATGTATCCCTGAAATTTGTGGACACTTACTTTATGTACGTCCAATGAATTTAAAGGTTTGTTTCTTATGCACATCACAAAGTGAGATTTGATTGTGTCCAGGAGTAACTCCGTAATGAACACTGATTTCGGTCATTTGTACTCCAATGTGAGTTTATATATTCTTTATTCTGTAAATTTACTCTCTCAGAATCAAGTAGTTATTATTTATTCATATTGCCTAAGAATTATGCAGAGATTCTGATTTCTTGTACTTGAGTTTAAGAGGGTAAAGAATGACCAAGGTGAATTTGTAGCTGATTGATCCATAGTGTTGATTATAAATTCATTATATCTCTTCCTTTCTAATCTTTAGATTGGAGCAGCATATCTAATTCTAGATGTTTGGCAGAGCTAAGTGGGGTTCCTTATTCTTTATTCCCATCTTCGCCCATGTTAAGGAGGCCTTACTAATTGAATGAGGATATTGAAGCCTCGATACCATTGAATACTCGATCCTAGCCAATAGAAAAAAATGAAGAAAAGAAAAACCCGGAGCTGATATTAGTTAGAAGTACACTAAATTTCTGGCATTTAGGTGTGAAAGCACAAATCAATACAGATATGTGAAAAGTCATCGGCATCTGAATTCTCAACAGGGCTGAGGTGGAGTTGCCTTCAGGTTGAATCTTGGAGACATTTCTTGATCAGTAGGTTGAACTGCTTCATTGCATAAACTGACTCCTTGCTTCTTTATGTAGTGCCATTTTTCTTGGAGAAGGTAGAAGAAGATTATAAGAGAGATCTGAGCAGTGAATACTATGGTCCAAACCCTTTCACTTTTTGATGTTTTTCTATGATAGGATTGTAAACCTGTGTACACATTGACTACTCCCAATATAGAAACAGTAATCCCCAGTAGCCAGTGAAAGATAAACCAAATACTTCTCCCCTTTCTTCCCCTGCAAACAAAGAACAGGCAATGTTGAAGACGAAGTTTAAATAAATAAATTTCTCCCCTCTTTAGTTTGATCGTATGTTAGTTTTTGATGAGGAAATGAATCCTTTACCTGTTTGGTCGTAAGATGCCAATCAATGCTTGGAACCATATGACACCATAAAGGGCTAAGCCTATCCTCTGGTGATAATTGTTGAAAGAGTTGTCGAAGTATCTTATTGACAGTATTGCGCCTGTTGTTGCAAGGAGGACTGAAAGACACTGCAGAAGGTCACAGTGAATGGATAATAGGTGTTAACAACTTAGTACTGGATAAGATTAATGAACAAAAAGAAGTTAAATCTTGTATGCAGTCCTGTGCAGTGTCGATGCCTACTACAAAATCCAAACACGACCTAAAAGAAAAGAAGAGGCATTACATGATGATAATAATCATTCTTATATATTGCTTTGGTAATAAAAGCTATTTAGTCATCAATAACTTGTCATGTGATTTGTACCTAACATCAATATAATATCCATCTAATAAACTACGTTCCAAGCTGAAATGAAATCTTTGTGACACTGTAGGGACTGTTTATCATGCAAAGATACAGAAGAACATAATCAGAAATTTAAGGAAGCATTTTTTTTTTATTGAAATGGGGTGTTAGTTGAAGAACTTGCCTGTATAATTGCATGAATGTAGAATATGATTCTTTTCCTTCTAATATTCTCTCTGTTTGACATCCTCATTAGAAGTATACCAACTGGCATTAAGAAACCAACAGAAGCCCAGAGGAGGAATCCATGGAGTTTAATCTCAAATAACAATCCGGAGGTTATCTGAAATTTAAGACACAATCAGTCGATCAATTCATCAAGATCTGGCATTAAAACATCGATATAATGGCTAAATTTATGCATCATAACATAGGGATTTATATAGTTTTTACATGTTTTGTATGTTAGATTGGATAATACCAACGATTAGAGAAGTTAAAATCATCTCATCTATCTTGTGCAGTGTTCTCCAATACTATACCTTGTGTGAACAAATGCTGCCATAAAAGTGAATTACCTCATGATTCTTGTGTGTGTATCTTGGATGGATAGTATCGGTTTTTCCTTGTTCTTGAGATGACCCGACTAAAGGCAGAAGATTAAGGACAACAAAACCAGTTGGCATGGCAAAACCCACCAGTTTCTTAGTCGATTGCATGTTTCAATCTTGATACCTTTCTTCCTCCTCTTAACACAAATAAGAACAAGAAGAACCAGCTGCAAAAGTACTTATTTTGCTCTTTTCTATTGAATTAAATGGAAAATGTAAGTTGGCTCAACCTCAACACATTGTTTCTTTCCACAGAAATCCCTTCTCTCTTATCTTTTAATCCTAATATGAAATAACAGATATTCATTATAACTTGCTTAAAAGAAAAGTTGTATTTCTACTTTTTTTTCCCTAAGCAGCGTCTTATTTCTTTTAAAGCCAAAGTAGAATGATTTGATTAATATTTCATTCGTTTTGATGGCTTTGTTTCAACAGAGTGGGGTAGGGGTAGGGGTCCATTGACAGACTTTTGGTTTTGATGGAGAGCATGTAGAATTTCAGTGTACAAGGATAAACAGAGTGTCATGGAGAAATTCTATAAGTAATTCACGGTGGTCTATTGGAGTTTATACTTTTAACATTATCTTCTCAACTGTTGGACCACTATATAGCATGGACAAAAAGGTTCTTTAATTTCAACAAAATGTACCGTTTTCGATTCATTATTTTCTTTTCCTCCTTTAGTTGATTTGCGAGACGTGAAGCCAATTGTATTGCTCATGCTTTCACAAAGCATGCCTTTTTTCGAACGTTGATGTATCTGGGTGATGGTGCACTCGTCGATTTAGGATTTAGCGACTGAATAAATTGTTTTTATTTAAAAAACAAAGTATTGGATTTAGCTATTGAATGCTGAAATCCATTCAAACAAAATATACGTCGACGATAAAATTTTATAATAATTTTATCTCTTTCTTTTCATTTGCATAAACTTTAAATGTCCGTTTGATTGTAAATGTGGAAAATGGGTGGAAATAAAATGAATTTCAGGGAATTGAATTGCCTAAAAATTGTTTTACTAGGAATTGTAATTAATTGTGTTTGATACGTATAATTTTCCACCTAGAAAATGTGAAAGTTTGGTGTCCGTTTGACTTTGTTTTTCATGAAAATTGTCAATTAAAACGATAATTTTTTTTTATCATTGGGTCTAGCATTTGTTCCAATTGCAAAAAAATAAAAAACAAAATAAAAAAACATATTGAATACATTCGTTTGACTTTGTTTTACATAGAAATTATCAATAAAAGTGATAATTTTTTTAGCATTCTGTCTAGAATATTTTCTAATTGCTAAAAAAAAAAAAAGGGCGGGAAAACAGAATTCCCACCAAAACCTGAAGAAAACCAATTCCTCACTTGCCAAGAAAATAG
This sequence comes from Fraxinus quadrangulata, assembly GCA_903798255.1. Lineage (NCBI taxonomy): Eukaryota > Viridiplantae > Streptophyta > Magnoliopsida > Lamiales > Oleaceae > Fraxinus > Fraxinus quadrangulata. The sequence continues at coordinate 18,178 of CAIGRB010020385.1, read as the reverse complement.
GCGCGTGGCTGCTGGGGGAGGAAAACAATTTCTGGGGAAAAAAAAAAAAGCATATCAAACACTGGAAATGTGTGATCCATTTTCCATGAAAAAAGGGCTCAATCAAACAGGCTTTAATAGTATAAGATGTATGACGGTATTTCAAGATCTTGAGTTCAAGTTCTACCGTTTGTCTATGAAAAATCTAGAGATGATTGAATAAAAGCTATAAATGGTCCCCTCCATCATCAAACATTGCAGTTGAGCCCGATTTGTCACCATGATTACTTGGATCCTACAACCTTGATCGATAATTATATGTAGTGAAAAGCTCGAAAATCATTTTCTCTTGCGTGGGTCTAAAAATAAAAATTGTCAAAACTTTTTCCAAGAAAATTGTTGATAACCTTTTGAAGCAATGTGGTATTCAATTTAGAATGTGGGATCAACTCGATTTGTTGAAGTGTTTCAAAATGTGTAAACTATCGCGTTCTTTTTAAATTTGTTGGAAAACTTGTTGAATTCACAACCAAAAGATAAAAACGAGTAATAAGACATTACAATGTTACTTTCTCTAAAGCGCTATTCGTCCCTTCTAATGAAGGGACAATTTGAGATTGTACAATTCGCTTCTCAAGATAGAATGAAACTGAACTTCTTGTTGTTTACGTAGTCTTCCACTTACAAAATTACAATGAAGAATTTAAGTCTTTTACGAAATAAAAATACTTATTCCTGCATAATTTCAGTACCATAAACCTTAACATAAAATCAGCCCAGAGAATTACATGAAGAACAAAGTAACAACTTCCAACAAATTATATGATTTTGGGCTCACTTTGAAGGTACATAAGGCGAATCTTCATATTTTCCTTCCCACCTGCAATTCAATTTGGTTGGAAGAATAGAATACCAGTTACCTTGCAGTGAATGTATTTTAAGGCAAGAATATTATGAAAAAATTACAAGCATGCAGCACCTCGAAGGGAGGCGTACTAACCTAGAATCTTCTCTTATAGGAATCTTGAGCTCCCAATCCTCTTCGAATGGCCGGAATACGAGGTCCAACATCTCGGCTTCCACTTTCTCCAGAGTAGAGGGTTCCCACTGTAGTAAAGTCGAAGGAAAGGGAGGAGAAAGAGAATAAGATAGTTATCATGTGGAAATTTGAGTTGAGGTGTTGATACAATAGTATTTTTGTTTCATGTGCGCGTCCTACTCTTTTTTTTTTTATGAAAATTCCTTACATGGTGGAACGTTGGAATGTCTAGTTTCAATTTTAACAAGTTAACAGCACGAACTACTTGAGAGAAACAAAAAGACAAAAACGTTTCACACTCGTGATTTTCATTAGCCACGCCAATTAACCAAGTCTAGTTTCAAACATGAAATGTTCCAATTTGGAAAAAGGACATGTAAACATGCGCAGAAGCCCGCAGGGGCGCGCATATTCACACACACACATAGAGAGAGAGAGAGAGAGAGAGAGAGAGAGAGAGTACTTTGGGAGAGTTATCCTTGTCAACTGTGGCAGCTCTGATACCCTAAGGAAAGATGAAAAAGGCCCATTTAGAGAGAGAATAAGAACACCCTGAAATTGAACTGTGCATCCCAATTGGAAAAAAGGTAAATTTGTTTCTATATTACCTCATAGACATCACCAGATATTACGGTCCGAAGAATATTCGTTGTGAGCCTAAACTCTTTCTTTAGGCATTCCGACAGTGTTTGTTTCCTTGCTTCACGAATCTGGAAGTATTTAAAAAGCAACATTGGGGACAAGAGTCAGAGAAAAATTTTACGCTCCGAAGACGACAACTAGTAGGCGGCCTAGAAATTAACGTCGAATGAGAAGAAATAGTTTATAACAATCAATAATCCAAACTAATTATTATAAGTAATACAAAAACAACAAAAAAACACTAATCCTCATTTCTTACGAGAAATAGATAAGCTACACAAATCCTTTTCTATAACTTTGTTCGATCAACCACTACATCTACCAAAAGATCTAATGAAATCAATTTTTTTTGCAACCATACCAAATCATGTTTAATTTTGGATAGCTTATTCTACTGGTATCACATTGCTCTTTTGAACGGTAATCTCTATAGCTTTAAGCAAAGACAAGCATGAATCACCTAAATTGTCGTCCCCCCTTAAAATCTATCCTCAATTGATGCTACTCATGTGCCCTCGTTTCTTCGTTAATATATATTAGTAGTAGTCACTCTCCCGTTAAGACATCCTCGCATTAGATCAAGAATAACTAAGGGAAAAAGAAACAGGATGTAGCTCTTGTTCCCCAATATATAATCCTTGGATCTGCAACGGTGTTAATTAAAAAAAACCCAAATTTCTTCAGCTTGAATAAAAATGATTGGATACTACAATACATCGCGAGTACTTTCAAAATATACAAAGTACATATTACTTCTGCAGAAGCAAATAATGGAATTTGAAAAATCATTACCGACTGAAATGTTATCTTTAAAGCAGTTGGTGATGATCTCTTTATATCCTGAAGGACTGCTGTCATCCATTCATTCCCTTCTTGGGTGGCCTCAGCATCCTGAATAAAAGTACAAATCAAACTGTGAATCCCTAGGACAAATAAATCACTATTACACAATTCCCATCCAATAGAAATCACTCACAAGTGATGATATGATATCCTCCACAGTGTCCTTGGAAAAACACTCATCCATTGTTGCCCTCCTGCGTGAAAACTTGAACATGTAAATCCTGTTAACTTTTAAAAAATAGCAAGTGTACTTCCATTAAATTACACATTACTTGTTTAGGGCACTTCCTTCGTCGATCTGACTATTCCCAGAGAATTCCTCGATGACAGATTTGACAGCATTCTCTTCACCACTATTCAAGCTTATCAGACGCTTCTCTAGCTCAGGTAATTTCTAGTGCACAAAAAATGTCATTTATGAGATTAATAAGCCATATATTTATGAAAAATAGTATCCAAAAGTCTCTAAATTTCATGTGGCCGACATGTTTCAAGGTCCATCCAGATGTGATTAAATGAAAATTATAAAGATCGGTAAAACTTGCATCTATTTGTTCATTGTCAGTAGCAGGAAAGAGAGAAAATTCTTACTTAAAACTAAACAAGAACATCAATATCGCCGTCAAAAGGTCGGAGAGTATATAATAGGGAATGAAATGACATAAGCCACTGTAACTGACAAAATTCAGAGTGATAGAGCGGGGACATGATGAAACAAAATATTGGCAACTGCCTGTAAATGCCTAGTGAAAGATGTTGGAAATGGTTTGAAATGGGTCACTTTAAGTCCCATGTTGAGTGGGACCCGTACATCGACTATAACGGGACCAAGCATATTCACGTTCTACTCCGCGAGGTGATTAACATGATATATTTATTTGTTGAAAACCATTTAGAATTGAATGAAATATTTAATGTCAAAGTAACTCACTTGGAACTATGAACTAGTGAAGAATTTGATTTATTGAATATTATCAAACACTTATCCCACATAGGAAAGTTAGGAAACTTTGGTGTGGTTTATATAGTGTAAGATTGAGAATTGGGTTTGGACCCCAAGAAATACCAATAGTTTTTGAAAGGGAAGAGACCTATATCCTATTAGATTCAGTCCAAACTCCACTCGCCGTCCGTTCAGCCTGCTCGACCCGGCACGTGCACGAGTCGGTCCAGTTCGTGTGCGGGTGCATTCTTATACTATATTATATTTTTGGACAAAATTTATTTAATTTTGTATCAAATTATTGGGTACTGAATGAAATTATTTTTTTTATTGGCTTATTTTCGGGTACTAAACAGCCGATTGTTTATGGTCTAAACAGGTGACTGTTAAACGTTTGTTAACCGTCTAAACAGTCAACTGTTAACCAAAACTTGTTGTCTGTTTGAGTGTTTTGAAATGACTTGAAGGTTGTTCGAATTGCCACGAATAAATCTATAAATAGCATGTCCCGCTGTCAGAAAAAAAAACACATCATTTTCATTATTTGAATCTCACTCGCCTCTTCCATTCTGATATCGTTCTCAAAGTGAAAAACACTTTGTCGAGTTCGTTGGAACTCCTACAGATTGGTGTGTTGTTTTCGTAGGAGACGAAATTCGTTCTATCCTGAAAAACGATTACTGAATACATTTAGCACCTGTGAAGACAGCAAATTCATTTTTAAAGAAATGTCGTGAACTCGGTGTACTCAAATTAATACCGTGATCCTGTTGATCAAACTGGTTACGCTGTTCAATTACTCCAAGGTAATTCCATCGTAATATTCGAATGAGACTTTTATATTTCAAAATAACACAACTTTCTCAAAAAATTCTTCTGACTACTAAAGCATTTTTATAAACTTTAATCAAAGGGATCCAAAAACAAATTTTAAATCTCAAAAACTCTTTAACTTTTCAAAAGTCATGCTAAATGAGCTATAATATTACTTGTATATAAAAAACTACTTGCATCATAAGAATAATGCCTGCTTGTATCAACAATTATTTGATGTCTCTCCAACATACACCTTCCCCACACCCCCACACACTGTATATGTTCTATTTTATCCAAACAAAACCCCCAGCAGCAACTGATCAAAAATTATCTCCTGAGAAGTTCTAGTTAAGAACCCTATCAACGCCTTGACCAGGTCGACACCCTCTTTAACACTGTCGACTCATCATTCCGATCCGTTAATAATCTATATAATTTATCAAATATCAAATCATACGAGAATCATCTTTTAAATAATTCTAACCTTACTAAAATTCAATTATACTTTACAATATGCATTTAATTTATTAACGATTTAGACAAAATATTCTCATCAATGTACATTTAACAGATTTATTTCATTTGCATACTTTCACCATATAAAACTCAATTATAAAATATAATAAATAATATAAAGTTCACGATGATACATGTATTTCCTGTTATTAATTTTCAATTAATTAATATTCACATTGATTTCATTAATATTCATCTTCAAATACTATTTGCATGCACTAAAAACTAAAAAACAAAATTATACTAAACGCTTTTGGCCACGCTTAAACAGTTAAAAAACGACTTTTAACCAGAGTCAAACACACCAGTAAGATCAAGATTCAAGACAACTTTAGACATAAAAAAGAGAAGGAAATATATTCACAATTATTATCAATAGGGTTTTCCATGAGTTAGAAGAAGTGCTTATCCATAAGTGAATCTGTTATAATTTACTTATATTTAAAAGATACATTTTTTCTTTGCCTCGATCTTTCAAGAAGCTTAATTCACTTGTTTATCGCCCCAAAGATAGCGCGGCCGTGGTGTCGAGCCGCCATGCAAATCCTCCACAGTCCATTCTCCAGACATCACACGGCAGTGTAAGAGAAATCTTGTCTTTACCTAAGGTGACCACCCTGACCCGGCACGTGAACGACGGGACCCCGGCCGGAACCATCACCTCCGCCTTCATCACAAGCCACGTGACCACCTCCTCTGCCGCGCCACCGATCATCTTCCTGTATGCCCCATTGGTCCACAAAACCCGGTTCAGACCATCCGATATGAAACCTGGACACGCGTCACGCTGTAGGCTCACCACCCTCTCCTCGTCTGTTCGGCCGAGCCGATAACAGTCTACCAAAGTCTTGCTTACGCATTCCACTTTCACCCATGATCCTACCACCGCCCGCGGCGGCGGAGGCGGCGGAACCAACACCGCCTGATCCTCTCTCTCTTCACTCCCAAAGCTCAACCATAAAGGAACACTGGGTGGACCTCTTTTCTTGCTGTCCTTCACGTCGGATGTTTGTGGAAACAACGGCAGTGTCACCACCGTTTCTACACCTGAAACTGACCCAGCGGAGGCGGTGTTTTCCGGTGAATCCTTTCTTTTTCTGTTACAGACCCTTTTGTTCGTATTATTGGCACTGGCGGTGTCTTTAGCATGTTTCCTTTTCCCACGGCCATTTTTAACAGATGGGTCGGTATTTTCCGTCGTGGAGCTACTGCCGCCACCGGAAACTGACCCATTAGTGGAAGCTGGCTTAGGAGCTATCGGCCGGAACCGCATCATTATCCGGCCAACTTTAGACGTATCGTACGCGCCGGCGCCGGCGCCGCTGCCTGCGTACCTCGCTATACAGCACCCTCCTCTTCCATTCATATTGTTTTCAAGAATCAAGATTGTTTTCTATGTCAAATTTTAGTAATTATGATTTAAGAAAAATATATTTCGACTAAGAATGAGAGAATACTGGACCAGTGAGAGTTGATTTATACTGAAAAGCGGATGAAATTTTAGTTGGGGTCACCTAACTTTGTAGGTTTCTTAATATTGGTCACCCAACCTTTATTTATTCTAATTTGATCATCTAATTAACCAAACCAAATTAAAAGGGATCTCACAAATGTAGATTTAGGTCACAAATAGCATATACATACGCTAATATGCAATCTTTTGTCTTAAAATTAAATAATAGACCTTTGACTTGTCTCATTGTGAGCCTTTTTTTTCTTTAAAATTGTGTCAAATTTGTCTAAACGTCTCCTCTTTTTATTTACTTTGGTTCCTATTACGTAAGAATTAAAAATCTAAATTTAAATTTAAATCAAAATCAACAATTTATTTTAATTTTATATTTTATAATATTCATAACTTTAACCACATATTTGATTAACTTTTATTAAAGTTTATTAATAATTTGATTTTAATACCCACCAAATAAGGACTTTTTTTCAACTTGATAATGAAGATTGAGAGTCAAGTAAGGAATTAAGCCCCTGTTTGGATCACATTAATTTTTTTATTCTTATTCTTTTACTTATTTTCAACCACACATTCTTCAATAAAATAATATTTTTTATCGCATCAATAAATTTTCCTTATTTTTCAGCCACATATTTCCCATTACATCACTTCAAAAAATATATTCTCTCATTTTAATATGCACCAAACACGTTCTAAGTTAGTGTTCAGCTCTTGTATCACTTGACAAGAAGCATATGAATTGCTAAAAACATTCGAATCCTTAATTATGTCACAGCTACAAACAAAACGACCAAATTATAACAAAAATGTAATATCATTGATCGAAACGAAACATATCAAAGTCGTATAACCAACACAAAATAAACCCATATTCCAGGTGCCCTCCAAGCAAAAATTTTCCAAGTTTTAGATTTCAATATGAGTTTGGGACACGTGTGATGATACTTTTGCACAGGTGAGAAAGACGATTGGTACGAATAGTGGGCCACGTGACAGTAACCCTAACTATCCAATAGGAGAGGAGTATGGATGGACCCAAACTTTGAGCCAATAAGATTATGAGAAGTGGCGAGTAATTCGTCAGAAGCGGGGGCACGTCTGTCTTCGTGCCTTGTGCATCATCTACAGCGGTGGATTCATTCGTTAATCGACACGTGTATGGAAAACTGATTTTTTGGATAGTGATAATAAGTTCGTGTTGGGCGATTAGTCGTTTGTGATTGCGCCGCGTGGACGGCGGATTATAAAGAAACTGTGACGTTAAGCCATGTTTCATATTCTTTAATTTAATTTCATTTCATTTTAAGCCGTCGAGACATATCTTAGTGGTGCAAAGGAGAAGATTGAGGTAGTCTTTGTTGAGCTGGCAGTCACAATATGAGGGTTCGATTCCTGCCTTTTACAAGATTTGGAATTGGACTCTTTGTGTTCCCGCGATTTACCTCCTTCACAATGCTCTAGGGACGGGACGGTGGAGGACCCTCAAGGTTGGGGTTTAACCTTTAATTTAATTTCATTTTAAATGTAAATTCAAATTTTTTCCTCTAATCTTTAATTACAGATTTTTCAAAAAATACTATTTTAAAATGGAGCCCAAACAGGAGCTAAAATTGCTCGTCGAAAAATAAGACCCATATCGCATTTTTGAAATCTACCGTACGAATTTCGCCCTTTCGATAAAAGCTTTTGTGTATGACAATAGTGAAAAATGCATAATTATAAGAAATGGTGAAAATGCTTGAAGGATCTTTAGCTACCTTTTAACTCTTTATTTTTGGGTGAAATATGGAAAGGGGAAGGGATAGAGTCGGCTGAGTGGCAGTGAAAGTGATTGTGGCCGATGGCTCAGAAGACTGGGTAGGATTAGGTTTGATTTTCACCTTTAAATGACATGTGGGATGCACTAATGAACTGCAGACAGAATCATTGAAGATGAATTTCAATTGAAATTTGTCGATTTAAATGTCACATTTTTATCAATGCATTTTTTTACTAAATGTGCATAATGAAGAAAATCTTGCTCCTATATTAAAGTCAAATATTTACGCATTCATATATACTATCTATATATACGAGTCACACATTTCACGAGATCAGCATTATTTCTTCTAGGAACTTGCACGACGAACTTTCCGTCGCCACTATGAAACGTTTAAAAAATTTAACAATTATGTTTAACGTCATCTAAATCGTTAATTTTCTTACAAAAATAAATTTAGAATTGAATAACTATTATAATATAATTATGAAAGTACTTCCACATTTTTTAATTCATTCGTATTTCGTAGCCTAACCTAAACCTAATGAAAGATTCTAGAGCTGTGACAGTCACCCTACTAATTAAATATAAACTTTAATTATTATACTTACTATTTAAGACGAATATATATATATATATTTCCAAATTAAGCATAGCTATAGCTTTGTGTTAGGATGTAATTTTAAATTTCAAAAAGTTGGATTCTTTTGAGAAGTGTGTGATATCGACACCTATCAAGTCTGATAAATGATCGACGGAGTGGTATCTTTATTCACCTGGTCCATGAGAATGCCAAATGTTCGTTTATTTTTATTTTTCACTTGTTGACATTTTCGTTCGATCTTCTCTTCACGTTCCCTCTTTTTTTTTTTTTTGGGAGGAGGAAGGTGAGACATTTTCTCGGTACGTCAAGGAATCGGGCATGTTATTTCTCTGAGTTTCGTTTGTACAGAAAAAATTGCTTGGCGCAAGGCTTAAGCATATCGATAAAAATGTTGACACAAAATTTTTTTGGGTAAAATAGCACATCCTTTAAAATAGCACAAAATTCCCAGCTTATAGGGAATTGTTCATGGCAGAATTATATGTGTTGAGCAACAACCAATTATAGGTACTGTCAACGCAGCACCTATATGAGTATTTTTTTTACTTTTTTTTCTAATTGTTTAATCGTCGATCGACACGTATATTCTGTCAAAAAAAAAATGTAAAATTGTTTTGTACGTATAGCATAGCATGATTCTTCTTGATACTAGATCAAATCAACAACACGCGGTCCAATGATCTACAAATGAGACGATTATATTACTATTGTTTATTGTGGCATTTGCACTTCGAGTGTTCGTTCGTGTTCACTCCAATATCAAGATCAAAATCGATTAGTATTATATCAATATCATAGCAAATACCTGAAATTCGTTTTTAAGAACTTATTCTAACAAGAAATAATCTTATACGCTAACACGCGGAGTTATTAAGGATATAGTTGTTCTAAATCTTAGAATAGATCTATAGCACGTTTGGCCTAATACAAGAAACAAAATTTACTCATTTTGGACTTTTTTAAAACAATATCAAGAATGATACTTCTCAAAGCAAAGCAAATGCGCTCTTAGTACTGAATTGAACTAAATAACAAAAATTATATATAACCTATCCTAATATTTTGCATTTAAAAGTATATAAGATTTGGTCTATGTGAGTTACATATTTCAAAATCACTCTGTTGACAAGTTTTGAATATTGAATCAGTGATTATACGTAACTGTATGCCTAAAAAGGAGTGGTTAAATTATGTGAGTGAATAAGCCAATAATGAGAGGCCAGGTAGATTTCATTGTTCAATCTCATTTTTCGATGTCTTTGAGGTACAAAAATTCAAATTTTGTTTGAAACGTGTCCTAAGGCAAATTGGGTGGTAGAATAAAGAGAACAACATTAAGGGCGTATTCGATAGGAATTAAAATCAAATTAAAATTAAAAAATTAATCATTATTATTGATTTTTATTAGACGAGTGAGACCCAATAACGACTATATTTTCAATTTTAATTGAATTTTAATCTTTACCAAATAAACACTAAACCTTAATTGGCCCCTATTGTCCATATATACACTTTCGAAGATCCAAGAGACAAGCCGTGCTTGTTGTCCCGGGATTTAAGAGACAGCCAAATATATGAAGCAAGGTGTAAAGTAGGCGTAGTTGAGTCATGTCAAGTGATTGTGTTCATATTGAATAATTCAAGTCTTTATATATTGATTAATATTTCGATATTTAATTAAGTGAAATTTATCTGTTAACATGAACAAGATGATGTATCGTTTGAAAACATCAATCTTAAAATTTGTTTGCTCATTTGAATCTTATTCGAATCGAATTGATCCTTAGAACATAATACTATGATGAAACGTCAACAATATTTAGAGGAATACTCCAGAAGTTTTAGATATCAATTATTATCTCCATTTTCAATCAGGTACTCGTTATGTAGCTTTCGACAGGTATGTTTCCATAAATGGTGGTTTAGTTGGCAATAATAGAGTAGACTTAAAGGTTTGCCAGCCGAAAACGGTAAGATTGCATTTGACAAAACCTTTGAAATATAGTGTCAGTTCTGATTGTGTTAGGTCGGGGATGATCTACTGATGAACAATTCACACAACAATTACAGGTGTTGGCAGCTGTTTGGATGATTTTTTTTATTTTTTTTCCTAACTGTCCAAACAAACAACGACACGTGTATTCTATGAAAATATTATGCGAAACTCTCATGTACGTGTATCGTCAAATGGAGAAAGGTTCTGCTGCTGTATTTCAACTTATCAATATTTTTAGAAATATTAAAAGTTTGGGAAGATTCATTATAAAAATGTGTATATCGAGCCAGTAATTTTTTACGAACCAAAATTATTGTATAGAAAGATGATGCAACATGAAGGTGGACATATTTCGTAAAGGATATTCGAAGTAAAGGTTCGCACGAATAATGCTCGAGGTGGGTTCTCAAGCTGATCGTGAGTGACATAGGATTCGATTTCACATTTGTTATCAATTATAGCTTTTGAAAACTCTTGGAATTTTCATACATAATAATGTGCAAGAAAGTATGAATTGAGAAACTTTCTTAAAAGATCAGCGAGAGGCGAATGCATGAGAGTTCAATAAGATGCCATGTGACTATGTTGTGAAATAAAATATCATTCTTTTATACTATATAAATTTAAAATATTATCCTTTTGTACTATATAAAAATTATTATGTTTCTCTTTATAGTATCACAAATACAATAATTCATGCATATAGACGTTGAAATTGTTTCTTATTCGTCTATAACAAATTTTAACTTAGAACAATATTTTGATTATACCAAACGAAGTAGCCAAGAAAATTATATGTAGTCGAGAAAAAGTTTTATTGATTGAATATAGAAATGATCTAACAGAGTGATGTAGATCGAATATACAAACACACTAACAAACGGACTCTACCTTAAGAAAACAAACGTTTTTCTTATTTCATGAACAACCAAAAACTCTACAAGACGTTTAGGAGTCTTAAATACTAAAAGAACAGATAACCTACTGGGACAGCAGTCACTTAATGAGTTGGACTACAAAGCAAAATAAATAAATATTGAAAATAATGAACTAAAAAACATTAAGCGTCGTTTTGACTAAACAAACGAATTCAAACGTCTAAAATCCCTCATACATCACAGGTTGTGAGTTCAATGGAAATTGTCGCGAGCTTTTCGGAAATAAGGTCATGGGCTCAAGACGAACACTATATGCAAAAATTAGGCCATTTTCTTCTAATGTTGACCATTCAAACGTTTCAAATATACAAGTATCTGTTACTCCATACTAACCTCGTCACAAAGTAACAAAAAAATCCATCCGATAAAAAAAAGTCTTACCAGTCGAAAGTGACTGAAGCAGACAAAATCACCTAAGTCTATGCTCCTTAAAGAAAAGCAATCCAATAGACTCTAAGCACCTTTCAAATTAAGGATTATTAATAAATCGTTTTCGACAAAAGCTAAATCACTATACTTTCCATTACCCAAATCACTATAATATAGAATCACAAGTCAAATGAAAAGTCGAGTACACGTTGACCGTTTCGATCATGTGGAGATAAGATATATATATACCTTACTTTTGAAGTTGAATATATTCCTCGAATGAAGAGACGTGAAAATAAAATTTAATTAATTAAATGTATTGTCTTTTCAACCGTGTTGTCGATATCTCGTACGATTTCAAAGTTATTGGTATCTGTCAATTTTTTTATAGTTGCAAATAAATCAAAAATTTCTAGATAGAAGATCTACAAAGATGGGGATTCTATTTATGCCGTTGAAATCCTATCGTCGTCAAATGTCAACCGTCCAAATGTCNGATTTTGTTAAATCACATGACATTTCTCGTCACATGTATTGCCGTGACACATTACTGATGTCAATTTGGAACGACGAATATAAATTGATGATAAATTTAAAAAAAATATTTTAATTTATCAATTTTGATTAGATCAAAATAATAATTCACGTCCTTAAGTAGAGAGAAGCTATATGTACCGGGGGGCCCTATTGTGAGAGGGCCGATAGGAGGGTTGTCAACCTCCCCGGTACAACAAGAATTTTTCTTTTATTTTTAACATGTTTAGATATGTTCCAAAAAACCTTAAAATTCTACTTTTACTTAGAAATTCTAGTTGTGTTTAAAATCTAATTAATGTGAAATACTTAATTTCAAGAAAAATAAGTGAGTGTGCGTGTAGGATATGTGGAGAAGATGAAGTTAATTTATTTTTAGATTTTTCATTTTAATTGTTTTTATAGAAAATATAATTTTATCATTTTTACCCTTTAAAATTTAGTCGAAATTTGGTCAAAATGTTGACTAATGGATAAACTAACGGTTTCCATCAACTTCGACTTCGAGTGCGAATTTTCGAGAGATTTGGCATCGTAAATGACACAAATGAAATGTTTAGACAAAGTCTACAATAAAATGAAAGATTTAGTACCATGACCGTTATTTTTCCCTATAATTTACAATTATAGAGAACATTTTCCAATTCAAGAATCATCCAAATAACATGTTTAATGCTAAAAATAAAAATAATTCAGTATATCTTCTAGAAGGAAAAATGGGTGTCCAAATTATTGCTTAGCTAAATTTAGATAGCAATTTGTTCCTTCCTCCATGATTTGATATTCAAACCAATGAAATTTGAACACATATCTCTAAATAATAGTTGTATTCAAATTTAAAATTTTAAAAATTAATATATATTCCTATTCTTAATGCTACCAATAATTTGTTCTTTGGCTTTAACTTAGAAACAAGCAATTGGATTTGTGCCGCGTTTTGTTTCTTAAAAGATTGGTTTCTTAATTAGGTTTTCATGGAATTTCAAAGTCCAAGAAACGAGTAGGAACTTTTCCACTTTTACGGCAGCAATGGGTGTATAGAACTACCAACTTTTGCATATCCAATTAATTTTTTTATCTACTTTTAGTAATAGACAAAAATTACTTTTTTTTAAACCCATTTAACTTAAAAATGAAAATGTTACCGTGCCCGTGCCCGTGCCCGTGCCCGTGCCCGTGTTTGATAGAAATTCACTAACGTAATTGTTGGAAAGAGAAAAGCAAAAATACCGACTTTCCCTATTAACTTGTTACGTGTAAAAAGCAAACTCTATTGTAGCGAGAGAGCAAAGCTCGAAGTATTTTGAAAATTCTTCCATCCAAATAATATTGATTTGTTCACCGGTTCCAACGTGCCATCAGCCTTTAATTGTTGATGATTTTCAAGATGCATTGCCTGCAGCTATTATGAAAATTCGACGTTTAGATTGTAATTTTACATTTACACTAAAATTCTACATTCGAGTTCTCATGTGAATTATCCGAAATTTGAATTTCTACAAGGTAATTTCGAGATTACAATTTATATTTTTTTAGTTAAAGAGATTACATCTAGTGTTTTTTTTTCGAAATAGTATTATCTATCGATTAATAGGATTGCCTTCATTTTAAATCGCGAAAGTACACCATTTATTTTTAAGGGATGAAGAATATGAAGTCTGCAAATGACATATTGCATCGTGTTTTAAAAATCTGGATAAAAACTAACTCAAAACTCTATTACAAAATCATGTGCGATGGACATGTCACATACTAGCTGGTACAGGTGAATGTCTACATTCAAAATAATTGCGACATGTTTACTATTTTTATTTTTTCGTTAGTCTCGTGGAGTAATGTATATCCAACATGTGATCTCGACATACGTGATATACAATGCTAGAAAGAATTAACGACTATAACAATATTTTATCTTTCTTTCTCCAAACTTATTTGTGTTGTACGATTTACTTCATAGAACAAGCCCTCATAGTTTTGGTGAAGTACTAGAATTGGCGAGATTGATCAACTCCTTTCGTAAGACCTTTCCTGCCGGAGTTTTTGGAATAGAGTTGATAAATGCAACACGGCGAATCTTCTTATAAGGAGCAACCTACAACGAAGGATACAACTTACTATTTCGATCTGAAGAAAAAAACTAAGAAAAGAGAAGAGGGGAATTTGATCATTTTTCGCCTAGAATAAGTAACTTTTTATTTTCGATTAACAATTTCATTATATAGTGAATACTGTCAATATTATTACCATATAAAAACAATGCATTTTTCAATAACTTTCGATGATACAAGTGTATGCATTATTTCACGAAACATAATCTGTTAATCAAAGAAATACATATCACACTTTCCAATACGTTGAAGAATAAATTTACGAGCAATTTATAACTACGACATTATCAAAAATAAGTATACTGCAAAGCAAAGATAATACTTGATCGTCAATTTAAATATTTGTTAGAATTGACAGCACAAAATATTCAGAGTTAAAGAGAATGATGACATGCCTGCTTTGCGATGAGATCCACTATTTGAGCACCCTTGATATTGCTACCCAGTTTTCTCACAATGTAGGCCATGGGAATCTGCCCAGCTTCTTCATCGGGATATCTGCTTCCAAATAAGTCATGTCAAAGTCGAGTTGAAATACTAAACCATATCTTGATTTTAACATATGAGTGTGACATTGGATGTTAGTCTAATCATATGACTACGAGGTTTTGTATCCAAGTATAAGAATAATGCCACTCGAACAAGGCCTATTCCAGGGGGCGATGTGGAACAGGGTGATGTGCCACATCGCCCCCTGGAACAGGGCCTGGAATTTGGCCCTGTTTTTCTAGCAGGGCCGCTGAGTATAATTTAGATGTTTGTCCTTTAGATATGGCAGACTGAGGTACACGACCAAGTAAACGTGCTAAAAGTCATAGAATCAACTTAAAACAAGTCATATAAGAGATTCAAAGAAGTTATCCAAACAGACATGAGAATACGTACGGAATTACAGCTGCATCTTCTATCTCAGGAATGGATTGAAGTAAGTGTTCCAACTCGGCCGGAGCAACCTACAAATTGTCTTATTTTCGATCGCATCACAACTTTCAACACAAGGAATGAAAGATTCAATAATAGGATCGTTACCTGATAAGCCTTGTATTTAATCAATTCCTTCAATCTATCGACAATAAAGAGAAATCCATCAAAGTCGAAATAACAAAGATCGCCTGTCTTTAGCCAGCCTTCTGAATCGAGAGTTGCATTTGTCGCCCCATCATCCCCAGCATAACCTGTCAATGTTCGACCGTTAATGTCTTATTTGACAAAAGTATTCAATTCGTATAATCTTAAACATCAATGACTAATTGAGTCCATCAATGCATTACCTTTCATAATAATAGGCCCTCGGAGCCATAATTCACCGAGCTTTCCAGGAGGTAAGGCCTCGCCATTCTCAGGATCGACTATCTTGGCTTCTAAGTTCTCAGACAAGCGCCCGGCGGTTCCATATCGTTTAGCCTCATCAGGCCCTATTGTTCGCGTTGCTGCCCCACTACACTCAGTCAAACCATATCCCTAAAAAACCTCATTTTATTATACATGATTGCACTGAGAATTGCCACAAATTTTCCATTCAAGCATTAGAACACAATATAATTACTAGTAAAAGATTTTGAATCCTCCTTCTTCATGAACACAAGTGAAGTTTCATCAAAACGTGCAGTCGAGCCAAAGTTTTACATGCTGACCAACCATAAAAGAAAACTCTTTTCACTTGTGTGCATACAAAGCTACACGACTCAACTTGATAACAAGCAATGAATTGAGTCGATAGATTCAATTCATCTTATATATCAAACAATATCGAAAGCAAGAAATTTCTCTACTTTCTAAGTTCAATATTTGTCGGAATTTAGTAGTATAAATTAATTTAAATTCGATGATACTAAACTAATAACTCGTGTGGACCCACCCATATTTTTGTTGAATAATTCTATGTAGCACAAGTATAGTTGACAGCGGACTCCATGTCCTACAACAGTTAAAATCATTTATCACCAATTTTGCAAGATGTGGATCTACTATTACATAGACGGGAATTAAGCTGTTATACCTGACCAATGTCTACATTGGGGAATTTGGCTTCGAACCGCACCAGAACCTCCTTCCCTAGAGGGGCTCCACCGCAGCCGAGGCTCTTAAGAGAGGTTAAGTTATATTTCGCCACCAAATCTGACTTCACCATCGCCACCACAAGTGGCGGTGTTACAGGAATCAACGTCACCTGGTACTTCTCCACCGCCTCCAGCATTTTCACAAAGTCGAATTTCTCCATTAGTACTACGCTTTCGCCCAACGCCGCCGCCCTTATAAGCACGAAAAACCCATAAACGTGAAACAAAGGCAATGTGAGCAGGCATGTTGGATGGATATTCATATTCATTTCTTGTTTTGCTTGTTCCTCATTTGCCAATTTGTTGTAGTGCAAACCTGCAATCATCGCAATGAAGTTCCGGTGAGTAAGCACCACAGCTTTTACTTTTCCGGTGGTGCCGGAGGAGTATAAAATGGCGGCTGGGTCGGATTGTTTGATAATGAATTGTTCTTTCCTATTCGAAGTATTGACAGATGAGAGCATAGAGAAGAACTCCGGGGAGTCGAGGAGAATAACGGGGAGATGTCCGGTGAGTTTGTGGGCGGCTGTGGCGGTGGCGAAGGCGATGGAGGGTTTACTGAGTTTAATCTGGTGAGTCAACTCACCCGGCGAGGACAAAGGATTCGCCGGTGAAACGGTGATTCCAAGTGAAAGAAGTGAGAAATACAAAACCGGGACATGAAGACTTGGCGGTGAGAGTATAAATGCTACGTCGTTTTTAGAAAGATTTGGATAGAGAGATCGTATAGAAGATGAAAGTGAGTCAACCTGGTGGAGGAAGGCGGCGTAGGTGAGGCGGCGGCCTGTGGCGGCGTCGATGAGAAATGAAGTGGTGGAGAGAGCGTCAGAGGCGGCGTTGGTGGAAGAGTGGAGGAGGGAGAGAGTGTATGAAATAATGGAGAGGGGTTGCGACGGCTGCGGCATAGGCACCGGCGGACGGAGGCTGTGGAAAGTCTTGGTTTTCCGGCAGTAGCCGCTTCTAGGGTCAATGCAACTGGATTGAATTTCAGCCATGAAAATGTAGAGAGAGAGAGAGAGAGAGAGAGAGAGTGCACGGGTGGATTGTAGTAGACAATGATTATGTAATGATGACACTTCACGTTGAAATATACTTATTTGTTTATGTCAAAAAAAAAAAAAATTAGACTTGGACAAACATGGTGATTATATAGTATTTTTCATTCGAATTTAAATTAGGGTTTATACAGTTCAAAATAGAAGAATTAAAATTTGTATAATATGGATATACAAATATTTTAATCGAGCGGATTCAATCCCTATTTGTATTGCAACTTGCAAGCATGACGAAATGAGATGATGTTGACTTGTCGGATATATTTTAGAGACACATAAAACTTATATAGAATTAGTTCTATTAAAAAAATAGTAAAATATATTTAATATGTGACACGCTATAGATTCAATTTAATTTGATATTTTCTATATATAGACATATAGACATATAGTTCTTGTTTGATTTCACTAATTATCAGGTCAAAGTCAATAATTAATTTTTTTAGTATGTATTTTATAGAACTCACAATTTTTAACGACGCATTTTAGCAATTATTATAAAAATC
>CAIGRB010020379.1:0-14550 GCA_903798255.1 Fraxinus quadrangulata | reverse complement strand
ATATAAATTAACAATAGAAGAATAAATCATAAAACTCGAAAATGATATCATGAAATTAATCAGATTTTAGTACGAAATGAAATAGTGAGGATTAGCTGGAGCTAATATAAAGGACGACTAGCCTATGGCTCAGAGTCCCTTTCTTATATGCTTACAATGTGTTTGTTTATATAATGCACCAGTCTTTATTGTATATACACGATTTGTCTTTTATTAATGTTGAAAGGTTCTATAACCTTATAAATAGATTATAAAAGAAGTGCAAGATGGATTAAAAAAAAAAAAAAAATCCTCCTATTTTTACTTGCTTATATAAGGTGTGTTTGAGTCACATTATTTTAGAAAAATGTACTTTGGAATAGTAAATTGATAGAGAATGTGTGGTTGAAAAAGAAAGAAAAATTATCGATGTGAATATTATTTTATTGAAGAATGCATAATTGAAAATAAGTAGACGAATGAAAATGAAAATTTTAATATAATTCAAAGAGGGGCATAATTTCTCTTATTCCTCTATATTTATGTTTCACGAATGAATAATCAATTGAATCGATGACGCAACAACCCAATAGTCCATGTACTTGGTCAGATCAAGTAATGTGACCTGTCTCAATGATATTTAACACCAGTCTATATGACATTTTATTTTATTTTTTTTATCTAGTCGTCGAGAAAAAGGAATACCGGGAACAATATCGTATTCGTGCCTTAAAATGATATAATAGGAGAGACCAAGGACCAAATAAAAATAGGCTGCACTATTTGAGCCTACCAAATCGTCACTCCAATAGACCATTTCACTCGGGTACACAGACGCTCCGCTGCAAATTTTCTCGCCGCCCATGGCAGCAACGCTCTACACCACGCGCCGCCCGTTAGCCTCCCTCCTCTCCGGCGTCATCTCTTCCCGGCGCTACCGGTTTGCCCTCCCCCTCATCAACACCGCCTCCGCCACTACCCACCTACTCCACCAACCCAACTCGATCATTATTCCTACACGGTTCAAGACATCCGGGTCGGGTTACTCCCCTTTGAACGACCCGTCTCCTAACTGGAGCAACCGCCCGCCGAAGGAAACAATACTCCTCGATGGCTGCGATTACGAGCACTGGCTTATAGTGATGGAGTTCAATTCGGACCCCAAGCCCACTGAAGAAGAGATGATTAATGCTTATGTCAAAACCCTAGCCTCCGTTGTTGGAAGGTAAAACCACAAAGAAACTTCCGTAAAAGAAGTTGAATGATTTACATACCCATTTGCTCGAGTGCTTAATTATTAGAAAAGTATACACATTTGTCTAAATTTACAACGACAACCAATTATGCGTGGAACCCAATTATTGTTTTGTTTATATTCTATCCATTGGACTGTAAGAAAACAAAGAATGTTTGGCTGGGCTTAGAAAGCTCACTTTAAGTAATTGAGTATTTGAGTTAGTTTAATAAATCATTATTTTAGATTTGTAAAAATTGAAAATAAGTAAGGGGTAAGAGTTACATACAAATTAACTTTTTAAGCTTACTAAACCATGCTCTAAGTATTCCACACAAGTGGTCAAGCATTGTGCTAAATAATAATGGTTTAATTGGAACTAATTCCTTGTTAGGATGGGAACTTAGTGTAGATTATGCCATGGCATTGTACATTATACAACTCCATGTTGAATTTCTTGTGTGCGTGTAAAAATGTGTATATGTACATGGGTATAGCTGAACTCCATTTCTTAAGGACTTGTTTTATATGTGCTGGCAATGTAAGGGAAATTTTGCAGAAGCAGCAATGTAAGGGATATTTTGCTGAAGCAGCTTCAGTATTGTTTCATGTGCTATAATTTTTATACATCCCGCATGTATTAGACCCCTGGTAATGCTTGTTGGGGGGTGTTTAAACTACAAACACTTTTGGTCAAACTTATTTTTTATTTACACATTCCGTGGACTCACAATTACTACCAACTCATCCACCACTCATTTCTATCCTTTTATAATTTAAACCAATTATAATAACTTCCCAAACATGCATGTAATGTCATGATATGATTGCAAGTGTGCTTGTGTATTAAGATGTATTCGTTTCCTAGTTCTGTTTATACATTGATATACGTCTTATATTAAGATAAACACGTGTTTGTGTTAAATTTTAGTGAATATTTTTACATGAGCAATTGCATGTTTTTGCAACAATCTTTCACACAATTGTGCAGTAGAAGTTACAAATTATTGCTTGAGCTTGCACCATGTACAATGGGATTCAAAATATGAAATGGGATGATTTATTTTTCACATTCTTGTTTTTCCAACTACTTTTTCTTTATAGTGGCTTGTGAGTGTGAGAGAGATGAAGAACACTGACATAAGGGAACCCATTTTTTCAATTGATGGGATACTCAGATTTTATGCCTTTTAACGTTGATCTATTTGAGAGGCTATTAATCTTTTCCTCTTTTTGTCGTAGATATTGTGATTTATTTGAAAAATCTAAGGGCCTTTTGGTTTTTCCTTCCTCTGAACATACAATTTTTTCTCCCCTCTTTCCCTTGGAACCAAATGTTTTTTTTCTCCCCAAGACTTCATTACCAAGTACGAGTAGTTGCTACATTTTTTAAAAAAAAAATTTATGTCTGTTGGCTGTATGTCTATCTATGCACACTTTGTTTATACATGCATACAACTTGAGTGATTTTTTGTGGCGTTTACTAGGATTTTTTGTAATTGGTTGCTTTATGCAGTGAAGAGGAGGCAAAGAAGAAGATTTATTCTGTTTGCACATCAACATATACTGGTTTTGGTGCTCTAATATCTGAGGAGCTTTCATACAAAGTCAAAGGTATAAATTGTTTTTCATGTGTTTTATTCAGTCTTTTGGGCTTCTTTAGCCTAATGTTGGTTGTGCTTTGTGGTTTAAGTTTTGGTGTAGATATCAACATTGATGAATTTTCATGGATGCCAATTAACTCTGGGATTGGCTTTGGTGTTCAAATTTTAACATTTTTTTTGCCTGTGGGCTGTTTCAGCTCTCATCTAAATGAGATCATAAGCTTCAGTTTGATTGTTCTGGAATTTATGTGGATTGGGGTTTAGATTATGCATTGATTTTTTCATATTTTATTACTGGCTTTTGCACATATAATTTCCTCTACTAAATGTCTTAATCCACTATGAATTAGGACATAATAATCTGTATGTAAGATAGTTCGATGTGGCGGTTTTCCAAAGAAGTAAATGAGGGTTCAAGGTTCAAATAATTGTATCTTACACAGTTACACTTGATTGTTTAAGTTTGGCTCGACTGGTTATGGTTTTTTGACATTGATAGGCCTACCTGGAGTTCTGTGGGTTTTGCCTGATTCATACCTTGATGTTCCTAATAAAGACTATGGAGGTTTGTGCACTAAATTTTTTGAATCAGACTACGAAGTTCTTTCCATCCTTTGGTAATCTGTAGTCAATTTTGTATCTTATACAGTATTTTTTGAATCAATAGGTGATCTGTTCGTTGATGGAAAAGTCATCCCTAGGCCACAGTTCAGGTTCAATGAACGACAAAATACGAGGAACAGGCCTCGGCCTCGATACGATAGGCGCCGAGAAACAATGCAAGTAGAAAGGAGAGAGCCATTACAGGCAGTGAATCAGCATAAACCTACCTCCACAGGTGAGCAGAATGCGTCTCAAGGTGTCGGGGGAGGCTATCCTCCGAATCATGGAGGATTTCAGGGCAACAATGCATAAATAGATCTTGAATTTGGAATGTGAAATGGAATTGATCTCTGGTTTAGCATATTATTGCACAAAGATCAGCCCTCATCTTCATTTGGAGTTCGGAGCATGTTTTGTCTGGAAAAATGCATGCTATCCCTACTTTTATGAGGTTTATGGATGTCAATATTGTTTATGCTTTCTTACACGAGACCATTTTCCTTACAATTTAGAACTTTTGGCTTACGTGTCGTCTAGGTCTAGCTGTATTGGTCTGCAAATTTTGATTCCTGTTGTTTACCTTTGTTATTCAAGAGGACTATCCTTTCTGTGTACTCTTCCTTTTCGAAAACGCAGTCTAAAGCAACTGTTATATCTCTTCCCTTGGCCATTTCTCGTAGCGATCTTATTACTCTCGAATCTTACACATGGAAGTTAAGTTGTGTGTTTATAAGCACATTGGGCACTCGTCTCAGACAAGTCTGTCTGTACTCTGTAGCGATCTTAATGTAATGTGTTTATAACAAGTACAAATCAACGTTTTCCCATTTCTTTTCAACGGAAACTTAGAAAATCGAACGGAGTTCAGTTTCTTCCCTTCTCTTTCTCACGCACACAGTGGTTTTCAATCTATACGTAAACAATAAATATTTGTTGTAATTTATTTATTTAATGGCGTAGATTTAACAATTTATTGACGTCGCTGTCGCCGTCATCGTTTTTCTCGTTTCATCATCATCAAAGCACTGCTGAGCCGACTCAGATTTTGATGAGTTGCCGATTGCTACTATTATTCAAGTCTCGAGACCTGATGCCGGTGATATTAGTCATGTGCTATTGACTTACACAATTGAATTCCAATACAAGCAGGTGAAATATGTCTGTATGAGAATTGGTGATATGTTGCGATGATTTAATTGGAATTAGTGGCAAGGATAAGTTGAACTTTTATAGTTCTTAAAAGATCGGAAAACGGGAAAGAGATTAATTTTCGTTTCGTATTTGTTTTGATTTTAGATTTTAGTAATTATTGTTGGGAAGAAAAGGTGGTGACCACAAGTCTTGGGAAAATGTGACTTTTTTGACGGTTTATTGATGCTTAATTGATTTTTGAAGGATACCAATCTACCAACCATGGGCAAATCCATGCCAAGAAAAATTCATTGATGATGATTAGCGCGTCACTGAATATTAGTTATTGGATAGTATTCAAATACCCACTTGGTCGTGAGATCTTGCACGAGTTAAATGACTTGTTTGTGATACAAATAAGAATGTTACTAAGATTGCTTCAACATTTAGAAATTACTTGATATAATTATACCGCATTTCTCTCTACTCAACCCGAACTTTTTCATGATAGGCTCCGGTTAGTTGTCACATGGTGCAAAAGGAACCACAAAGGAAGTTACCTCGAAAATTGTACTTCCTTGACATGTTGATTTGATGTATAAACTTTATAAAGAGACAAGACGAAGTAGTTGGTCTGTTAATATTTCTTTCATTTCTTCAGGTGTACATTCATAGCAAGAACATGATAATCGATGACCATACAACTTTGATTGGCTCAGCCAATATTAATGATAGAAGTTTACTTGAGTTCAGAGATTCTGAGGTATGCTCAAGATTTTAATTGAACTGCTTAAATTAATATTTCGTGACAGGCCTAGGTTGTATCGTATGCATATAAACATCGCTGATTTTTGATTGTCACACTGATGCAATTTTTACAGATCGGCATGCTTATTGAGGACAAAGATTTGGTCGACTCTTGCATGGGTTGAGTCTTCACCTCTCACTATGGTCCGAGACTCCGAGCACCTTGGTCTCCATGCAGGAGAGGTCTAGTAGATTATACAACTTTACTATAGCAAGACAATTTACAGATTCTTTACTAAATGGGAATGAGATTTGTAAAGGAGATTACCTGAAATGCTAAGAAAAATAAGAAAATAATGGTTTTTTCATATATTCTGACTTGCAAATTTCTGCCCTTTAGGTTAATCACATTCGAGATCTAGTGATTAATTCGACCTATAAGGATATGTGGATGGCAACTACAAAGGTGAGATTGTACCTTGGAATTCGAACTTTATTTTCACTTTCGTATCAAACAATTAAAAGTAGAAATTGAATTCCTCGAATGCGATAGTTTTCATGAAATTTAAACTAAACAAACGGACCCTAATTTCATAAAATTAGACATGCAGGGATTGCATGACTATTTTACACAAATTGGAAGAGTTATTCTTATAATTATAACTACAAAAAAGGGTTATCGATCAATTTGTTACTTAAAACAATAGATTGAGGACCAGTGATGCGAGATTCCAAGATACCGATGCGTTATTACAAATCGCGTTTCAGTCAGTGCAATTTGCTTCGGAATTTGACAATTCAGAATCACTCGTCCATGGTGCATCAATTAAACCACAAACAGAAGCTTTCTTCTTCACCTAATGGTACCTCTATACCCCATTTGCGATCTATTTATGCATAATAGTATATACTTTGTGTATATATTGATAAGGGTTTTTATCTTTGATGCCCATTTTCCATGTGTAAATCAATTTCAGATATTTTTAATTAACTCAAATTTCAAGAAAAGAAGCAGCTTTTTATTGAACAAACTTGTTCCATGTACATCTTGATTTACACCATAATTTACTGAATTTACACTTGGTATAATTTCACATTACCACTCATATCTCGCACGTTTAATCCAACCATTATGAATTATAACATTTTCACGTTATCAATCCGTCAAGAGAGGTGGCAAATTCTTTTACCATTTTTACATATATGCATACGTATTTGTTGTACGTATTGATTAACATTTTACCTTTGATGCCCATTTACCTTATCAAATATCTTTAACTCACTCAAATTTCAAGAAAAGAAGAAGCTTTTTTATTGAATTCTTTTACACCTATACATATATTGCATATTAATTTGTGTATGTACATATTTGGTCTTTTTTTTTTTTTTTTAAATGCTCTTTTTCATGTGTAAAATAATTGCAGGTCTCTTGACTTGTAACTGGATTTCAAGAGAAGAAAAAAGTACTTTTCTTGAATTTTGATGTCAGGAATGTTGGTCAGCTGTTATTGCTTTATGATTACATTCGGACTTAGCCAAAAAAAGTATCGTAACAGTCATTAAAACGTTGTCATGTATATCAAAAGTTCATCGACAAAGCAAGTTGGTCATGGGAGAGCATAACGAGAACATTATGTATTAACTCTTTTTTTTGCTGCTTTCTTCGGTCCTAGGACTCATTTGACAAAACTTCTACCTTTGCTTCTTGAAGAATAACTTGCCAAGGAAGCTAACTTCCTTTAAAAACTAAAAGCTTTCCTAGGCGGACAAAGTGCTTCCATAAAATTATCAAAATATGTTTAAAAGTAACTTTTAAATCTAAGAAACAACTTTGGACTTTCCTACCAAACGAGCCCTAATTTAAGTTGCAACTTCGGGTTTTCATCTATGATCAATTACAGTTTTAAAAGGCGAACATTTTACTGTTCTAGTCTAGCCAAGACCTGTAAAATATATTCTTTAATTTTCAATAAATATTCACAGAACTAACCAGCAATCCCCTTCACTATAATCCCCACTCATCACGAGTTGAAGAAGAAAAATGTGCCAAATTCGGCATAATCAATATAGTTTTGCTCCATTTTGAGCTTGCTATGTTAATACTTCGTTAGCATCTTCCTCGTTTTGTAGTTGTATGATCAATTGTTCTATCACTTTCTTGTACATAGGCATGTAATGATCTTTTATCATAGTCCTCGACAACCGGAGCTTACTGTATAATTCTCGTGGTGTCTCATAGATACCAACTTGCTCGTCTACCGAACCATTGTGACTTGAAACGTTTGCCTCAGATAAAGGTATAGAAACCATATGCATTATCTTCCCTGGAGGATAGAAATGGAGATTCTCTGAAACATCCGAGGAAGAAATGGGTGTTCGACTTTCAACTGCATCGGACAGTACCTTCTCCTCTTCGATAATTTCCTCTGTTGCAGCTTCTTCTTCTTCCTGTGTATGGACACCTGCCTCACTCTCCTGCCTCTGGAGTTCCTTCTCGAGTTCATACCATAACTCGCCTTCTGTAATATTCTCCAGAGTTGATGCAGCGACTGTTTTATCCGCATGACAGAGATCCTCCTCGTCATCAGTCTCGTATATCCCTGATTGATCAGACGAAGAACAATATTCTGCCTTGTTTGCATCCAGATCTCTGCTTATTTTTTCAATTGCAAGAGATTCTGATGTCTCAGGAATAAGAGGGATGGCCTCAGGCAAATCGTCCACTTTGGAATCAGCTGAAGGAACCACAGCACGACGACGGGGACCCATACACGTCCATGACGATATGGAAGAGCGAGACCTAACAACTGCTTGAGCTACATCTTGTGCACGCTTCATCATGACCTGTATTCCACCCAAGTAGAGGTCACCTTCCACAGTACGAAAAGACAGCATTTTTTTTTTTAATCTAAATCTGATTGGCAATAACATAATATACATAATGAATAATATACAAAAAATCAGCCACGAAGTAGCTTCGACTAATTAATGAAAGCAACTTATCATTGTATTCAGTTTGCAGGGAAGAAAATAGTATCTCTCCTCAACGAATAAGAGAACGCCTGCTAAGCTTAAAGCTAAATAAAAGTTACTTTTAAGTAATTTCCAAACAGGGGTAAGTTACTTTTTTTTTTTTTTTTACTTTTAATAAAAAAAATGTTACTTATTTTGTAAATAACTCTTTCCTTACTGCAAACTAAGTAACTTGCTCATTTCTAAGTTTTATCCGTAAAAAAAATATTCATTGTAAAAAAAATTTGAAGTATACCTTTTTAGTTTAGCATGCTCTAAATCTAAAACTACTATTATCCTGAACGAAGAAAACATGGCCAAAACATTTTGCTTAAATTCGATTACAATAAGTAATGGAGGAAAAAGGCTATTATTTGCTTCCACACAGGATTGTTCCCATCAAGGGCTGTAACTGTGTAACATCTAACCTCAGTGCTGTTTGAGACAGGTCGCAGAAGTGCACCTGCACCAACAACCCTTGCTTTAGCATTCGCTATAGATGGTAGACGAGACCCAAGAGCAGTGGCAGATCGATAAATGACTTTTAAAATTCTGTTGCGTTCGACTTGATCACGCAGATCGTTCGACCAAGATGATGCGGTTACCTGATGATACAATGGGTTTCATAAGGATTTGCAAATTCTAATTGCTAAATGAACTAGCTTAAAGTAAAATTGAGATGAAATAGAGATCTCATTTAATGTTTCTAAAAAGAATAAGAATTTCCATACCTCTGAACGAAGATCATCAACAGAAGCAGCTGAGCATGTAGGCACCAGATCAGAGCCATTGATAATTGTAGTTATGAAGTGTTTCCCTGATTCCGCCAACTCCCAGGTCATACAGGCAGCTGTAGGCGAGGTAATTGTAATTAAAAAATTTAGAAAAGAACAATATTCTTCTCTCTCTCGATTAGAAGTTACAATAGGTGCTCAGGTCTTCTTTTTCCTCTTTCGATTGAGTAAACAATTAAGGATGCATCACACTAAGGTATTGATATTTCAAAATCAACATTACATCACCATTTCAACAACAATGATAACAAACTAATAAATATGTTTGGCTCATGTTTATAAATTATTTATAAACACTCAAGCAATTTTTTATCCATACATTTCATGATATCTACATTTACTAACCACTATCTTCTTAGGGTTTAAACCATTTATAAACTCTTCCCAAACATGCTCTAAGTCTTACTCGATAAATTTGAAATCAATTAAGTGAATAATTTTTCACTACTACATTCACTCGATTTGATCCATTTGATGGGAATCCCAATAGACATATATCGAATACCTTCTAAATTAAATACTTATTTTAAGAATTATAATTAGTAGGGATGGCAATTTTCTCCGTCCCGCCCCGACGGGGTGGCGGGGCTGCGCGGGGCGACGTCCCGTCGCGGGTTGCGGGGCGGGGTTCCCGCCCTACGAAAAAGAAAAAAATTAAAAATAATTACAAAAAAATAATTAAAAAAATTAAATAGGGCAAATCGCTGCCCTGCCCCGTGCCCCGCCCCGTCTAAGGTGGGGCGGGGCGGGGCGGGGCGGGGCACCCGCCATCCCTAATAATTAGGGGTTTATTTAATAGATTTTCTGATATTATATTAGTTGTTTTCTACTTAAATTATATTAGTTTAAACCTATATATAAGTAGTTGCATTGTAATATTTAGACCTTGATATTGAATTAACCGATATTTTTTCCCCTCTTTCTCAATTTCGTTATTGTTCGATTTTGTTCATTGTCAATTTGGTATCAAAGCAAGTAGCTTTGGCCAAACGAATTTAGTGAAGTTTCAATAGGTATTCAAAAATGTACTGCAGCAGTATCCACATCCATTAACCAGTCGCCATCGTCTACACCCATCACCACCTTTACCCACAGAAAGACCTTGAACCACAAACCTATAATACCAAAAGCAGCAGCAGCAACTTATAGATAGAAATCCTTTTTGTTTATTTCAGTTATTATTATTATTATAAAAAAAAGGAAAAATCAATATTCTTTTGTTGCATATTGCATTCACCGGATTTGTTCACATTGCGTTCATTGTCACCCTCACTGCAAGTGATCTGCATTTAGTCAAAATATTTGCAACCAAGTCAAACATATGCTCTTGGAATCACATCGATCTTGTGAACGATTAGAACGTGTTCATGTCTATGTACATCGTGTACAAACCACCCAAGTTGTTCTCCAAATCTGCTCCAAGATGGTGCCACATTTACTGGCTGACATGCTTTCTTATTTCTTATATTATCAATCAAAGTATGGTCACACATCCATCTTAACATCCTAATTTTGTTATGTTCAAGTTATGGACAATTGTTCTTTAACAACTCAACGCGAAGCATAATAAAGCACAATTTGTTCAATAAGCCTTTTAACATCATAAGAATCTATCTTCTCATAACATAACATCCTTGTGGCACTTCTCCATTTCACAGTTCGTTTCAATCATATGCATTACACAATCTTCAAGTGGCTCTTGTTAATAATCAAACTTAAATACCCAAAAAATTGCTCTTTTGGACAATGCGAGAGTGACCATTGTCCTAAATCCCACTATAACTAAAAGGGGCATTCCATGCATTCCATCTTTATTTCTACTCACTGTACCTGTACATTCCAAAGCACTCTAATTTTTTAACTTGTGATTTTCACCCTCTTAGTTTCATTTACTAAAACTATGTCATCATCGAATGATATGCACCAAAAGACCTTGTTAAGGATCTACCTCGTCAAGTCTTCTACGTCTGAAAAAGAAAGATAAAAGCTCAAGGCTTAATCTAGATGCAAAACTACAGTTAAAGAAAATTATCTACTACTACCGCCACTACAAGAAACCTGTCGAATTCCATTTGATAATATCCCATGTCACCAAATCCAAAAGGAAGGGGGAGCACTAAGTTCTCGAAATGACACTTGGAATATAGCTTAGTCAATGAAGCACACTGCAATATACCTGGTGCAAAGGTGACACAAGTGCTCGAGGATAATTCTTTCTGTTCTCGAAGGATGTATGTCAGCAGTGCAGCTGTACCACCACCAAGTGAGTGACCAACAATCTGGATAAAAGATGGGGAGCTTGGTCATATTACTAACAAAAGTATATGAATATATGCAGGAACATATAGCAAATCAACTTTCAAAAGAATTAAGCTTAACAAATTTAAATATATAAAAAGGCATGGAAACTACAAATTATTAATAATAATTTTGATCAACAGATTTCTTTTCATTTCAAATGATGCTGTCCAGAAGGGCATTCCCTTATTTTACAATAATAATTCAGTTGAGAAACCAAGAGCAGGACATACACAAAAACAGAAACACGCTTGACCTCTCACCTCCACCCAAAATGGGGAAAATGAAAGAGAATATGAGAAGAAATAAGAAATAGTATAACTAGCAAAGCATACACAGATATGATCAACTTCTACCTTGACTTTGTAGTTAGGATTTTGTTCAAGGGCCTTGAGCAAGAACGGAGTACTTAGCTTCGCTATCCAGCGTGCAGCTGCAACCATTCCACAGTGTGCATATCCCAAAACCAGATTGCTAATTCCACCATCATCTAAAACTGAATGGTGAAAGGGGACAACTGCACCTGTTGCGGCAGTCAGTGTATCTTTAATACTATGAGTACCACGAATAAGAAGAAGGAAGCACTTCGAATTTTCGTCCCGTAAAATGGTAAAAGAGGGTTTCAGAATCTGCAAAAATAAATTCTAGGTATCATAAATTAGCAAGAAAAATAAGTAAAATATTTTGGTTCTCAGTGATGGACTATAGATAATCATACCCCTGCTTTGGGCTTCTGGAGAAGGACATCTACTTCAGAGTAGCCAGAAGACTCCAAAAATATTGGAAATGGCTTCTTTGAGAAAAGATAGCAACAGGTTAACAATTTCAAATAATGATGCAATTGGTCAATGATTTCTGGGCCTTTCAGTTGCCCACAATTTTCACCAGCATACACACTTGCAACTTGTAAATAATCCTGCAAAATCATTATACTCAATTGCACTTCAACTCTAGATCCAAAAAGTTTAATCTATGAAAGTCAAGGTGTTGTAGACAGAAAACATAACACAATTTAGCCAAAAAGTTCGGAGAAGGTGAGATTTAGTACATTGAATGCACATACAAGAGCATGCAAAAACCAGTCTCTCATCGTTCAGTTACAATAATATATATGTATGAGAATTTTAGAACCCAAATTTTGTAGAATGCATTAGGAGAGAGAGCAACCATAACGTACATGGAAGAAAATTCATCTGCTGAAATTACACATGCATGATTACTTACGCAGATAGTAGTATCTCATTCCTTGATTTATAACCATTCCCATAAATCACACTTTTCAGCACCTTACAAAGTCCTTTAAAGACTCTACAAATAAAGAAAAATGATTGTATTCTTTCTTTAAATGCACGAACATTCTAACTTCCTCAATTTACTGTTCAAACTTTACAATAATATGTTAATAAGCTGAAGATCAGTCAATAATAGAGCAATCCATGCTAATATTCAATTAGGAATCTAAAAGCTATTTTGCCACAAAATCATCAATTCATGAACAAACTCATAAATTTACGAAGAACAAGCAATCAAAGACTTCGACTTTATCAACAATCAGGCTCCATATATGATATACTTCAAATATACCTCAATAAATAGAGAGACGTCACCCAAATCGTATAAACAGGTCTAAGACAGCTTAACCATAAATTAACGTTAAATTTGATAAAGATGCATAAAACAGTAAAACAGAATAAAAATTCTAAAGGTATTAAAAAAAATTCATATTTAAAAAAAAAAAAAATAAAAAAAAAAAAAAACCCTACCTGCCTTTTAATAAGATAATTAATTCCGAAAGCCAAGTCACCGATCGGCCATTTCCCGAGAGTCTCCGAGTACGTAAACCTCAGGGTCTCCGATAGCGTGGAGATCGTCTCCAGCCACGTGGCAGGAGCCTGAGCTGGACGCCTAGCCAGCCTCTTCTTCGCAGATCTACTCTTCGATTTAGAGCGCTCACAGCCGTCAGAATCTTCCTCCGCCGCTGCCGATGACATCCGCCGGCTCAGCACGTAGTACAAAAGCATCACGGCCCCCGCCGCCGTGGCCATTGTCGCCACCGCCATCAGATCAAATTATAATTATACTGATCTCCACGAATACATATATCTATATGCTATTGCTCATCAAAAACGATTTTTCTACAACAATTGCAGCCGAAAAGGTTACAACTTTTTGATAGCTATAATATATAAAACAAATTATTGTATATATACAATGAATTGATTATTCAATTTGGGGATGAAAAAAAATGAAAAAAATTAGGGATTTCGAGGAAAAAAAAACGCAGAAATAAGATTGAGGTAATACATAAAACAATTAGGATTTTGCTTAAGTGCCCAAATCTTTGACATGGGGTTGACATCACCTTCATATTTGCACGTGGGTCCCAACTTGAATAAAGAATAGCCAACCTCTCTTACGTGTTTGTTTGGTCATTTTTTATGTCATCCATTATAGGATCAAATTTGATATGTATTAAAAAATGTACGCCAAGTGTACAAAAGACAAAATCCTTATATTTTGTAGCAAGACTCACACAATTATATACACATGTACGTGTAATTATAATCTTTACATATACAGGAATAAATAAGGTTATACATTTGGCTTTCAACGTGTAAAACATACTTGAGTTTCAATTTTTTCTATTTTCACCCTCCTTTCCACGATTTCTTGTGAAAATCGTTATTTTCATCTATTTTCTCAATAAAAAATATAAAATAATAAATATATCCTCTATTTAAATACAATAAGAATAAGAATAAGAGTAAATTGCAAACATATTTACAAAATTTTCAATAAAATACAAATATATCCCAAATAAATAATTAGAATTTTTTTTTTCAAAAAAAAAAAAGCACCACTCAACCGCCACCTTAGCCTCTTGAAACCACCACCACCACTATACAGACCTCCATCCTGTCATCACAAAGTAGGAAAATGAGGAGGGAAACTTGAGAGATGCACCAGTAAGACCTGAGAAGAAAAATTGTATGATCTTCAAGTGGTGGTTGTGTTGTCGTTTAGACGACTAACTCAATCGAAAGAACAAATAAACAAAAAGAAAATGAAAAGAATAAGATGAAGATGAAGCGAGGTATGCCAAAGCAAATCTCCTTAAGACAGATTTCGCCCCCCAATTAAGTGCAAA
>CAIGRB010020368.1:1388-52522 GCA_903798255.1 Fraxinus quadrangulata | reverse complement strand
ATAATCAACTTTTTCATCCAATATTTTTTCTGCACATCATATTATGTAATTTATTATATACACTTTTTATGTACAAGTGAAATATTCATATACTAGAAGCACTCTTCCCTTCGGTTGAAATTCAAATCAAACTATTTCCATATATGAATGACAATGCTAGGCACATCCGCGACGGGTCCTCGTCCAATTAATTATTTCCACTATAGTTGATAATAAAATATAAATCTTATAATTTATTCGATTCTTCTTTTTTTTTTTCTTTCTTTCTTTTTTTTTTTTTTTTGGAAGCCACAGAAGGAATCAAATCAGACCTAAGTAAACTAAGTTTCAATAAATTAATCTTGACCCAATCAAATCTTGATCGATCGAGATAATTTATTAATCCCATTATATTTTACTAAAAGAACAAGATTGCTCTTTTAGTCAAATTGAAATTACTAAAGCTATATATAAATAATAATTATATCCTCTTATTGTTTTTTATTATTACCGCGTACACCATATCGAATATTCGGAATAAGGTAAAATGACGAAAAATGCCATAATTCCAAATCTACATAATCCTCAAAATCATTTTCTATCTAACATTTCCATTTGATCACATCACAATATTAATTCAACAATTAGTGTCGAATTATTGAGATTGGATTTAATTATCCTCTAGAAAATCCTTTGATATGTTGATCGTGCCTATCAAATATAGGTAATATATATTCCCTTGTTATTTCATATTAATTTTCAAGGCACCAAGATATTGACAAGTGATTTTGATCTCACCATTGACGCCTCAAAGAACTTTAGTTAGTAATTAAAATCCATTACCCGCTAAAAATTATGGTACTACGTACAATAGTCAAGTGAAATTTAATTTATATGGTCAATTTCATAAGTTAAACTTCACGTGGTCTGATCTAATAATTCCAAAATGTATCCTCAATTTTATTACCCAAGTCAAATATGAATTTTAATAAAATTGAAACAATCTTATCAAAATAAAGTGATCGTCTTTATTTATCGATTGTGGATAATTAAATTAGATCAAATTATAAATCGAATATTTTCATGCTTAACGACTTAAACACTCAATTTATAACGTCAAATCAATCCATGAACAAAATGCAAGCTCAAATTAATACAAACAACTTATTTAAAAATAAATTAATATCTTACTTCAAAATATTGCGAGTACAAATAAATTTACTCGACGGGCAAATGCCAATCCAATAGAAGCACCAAACAATCAAGAGTTCTGTGCATCTATTGGGAAAATATTGAAAAATTCTTCCATACAAACAAAAGACAGTTTTTATGTGTAATATGGAAGGATTTCTTGTTTTACGTATTGAAAAGACTGAATTAAACATTAAACTCCATTTGGTTTAGCTAAAAGTCGATTTTTATTAGATTTTAATAAATAAAAAAATTAATAAAATGCATGGTTGAAAAGTTGATAAAATTAAGTTGTGAATTCAATGAAATGTACGTTTGAAAATAAATTTGAGGAAAAAAAATGAATTTTAAAAATGAAGGTAAAACAGGAGTTAAATATGGTAAACTAAAAATTGAAAAATTATTTCAAGCTACTATAGTCTATTGGATAGGATGTTGCCTCGAGCTTATAGTATAATAGACTTGATCCTCCAAGTTAAATGAGTTTTACAAATTTTAACTCGAGATAGCAAGAAAGATCGAGTGGAGTCCATTAAATATTCTCTCCTCAATAATCCGTAAAGGTTACTGTTCACCAGACTTGACAGAACAAGTATGCTACTGTTACACGAAACAATCATGCTACTTGTACCTAAAACTTTGATAATATTTTTGACAATACGCTAGAAGTTTTAGGTACAATTAATTTTATCCTACAGGAAAAGCCATTCTGGCAATAACACATGGGTGGTGGGGTAGTCTGCTAGGGTTGGAGTCAAATAAAAAGCCTCAACATGTATATCATGCTTCATGTGAATAAATTAGAGTTTGTTTTGATTCTTGTAATGTTGTTTACAACAATATTTATAGAGAACTTGATACAACAATATGATAACTACAAATTATAACAAAATAAATTAATCTCTTTTTTGACAATCATTATTTGAAAATTCTTTATTCTATATATTCATTTTCAACCACACATTCACAGTCTGTAAACAAAAAAAAAATTTACTACTTTTTAATTATATATTCTCCTAAAAATCACTATTCAAAGCATTGGTTTTTTTCAAATAATGGTTGTCAAATTAGGGGCTAACTCCAACTAAAATAAAATAGTAGTAGCCCTTAAACATAGTAATGGATGAATTTGATGATAACTACGTGTAGGCAAATGCTTGGTAAATATGTCAGACGCTTGATCGTGAGTAGATATAAATCGAACTTGAAAATCTTTACTCGCTACACGTTCACGAATAAAATAAATGATAATCAAGTTCTATATGTTTAGCACATGCATGAAAGACTGGATTTGAAGAAAGATATATGGCACCAATTTTGTCACACCAAAAAGTTGTCGGTTTGTCCAAACCAAAACTAATTTCTTTTGTAAGAGAAGAAAACCAAATAGCCTCGATCACAACATTTGCCAAGGCCTCGTATTCACCTTCGGTTGAGGATCTAGCAATGGTGGGCTGTTTCTTTGCTACACATGAGACTAAATTATTTCCAAGAAAAATTCATACTCATTTATAGATCGTCTATCATCAAGGCATCTAGCCCAGTCAGCAAAGCAATGTAATTATAATGAAGAGGAACGTACCATAGAGAGACCATAGGAAATTGTGTTCAACTAAATTTATTGGTTCAGGGTGTGTTGGTGTCAGTGATTTTGTTATGTCTATTGGTGATAGGGTTGACTCATTTCGTGAAGGGTCAGAAGAATCATGAGATAGAGGTTGAATGGGATTGGTATTAGTGGGATAAGAAGATAGTGAAAGTGATTAAATATGATAAGGATGTAGAGATAATTGTTGTCACGGTGAGCTGTTTGTTGATAGTGGAACAACAAGTGTTTGAATTGGGAAAAAAAAGTCTTAAAACAAAGTAGAATGAACATGGTCCATATTTGTTACTGTTAACCAAGGAATGTTGGCATGCAAATTGGACATCCTTTCCTGCATGGAATTGTTACCACAAAATGAAAAAATATACTCATCAAATTTAACATGTCAGGCAACATCGGGATTTTGTTGGTTGACACATCATAGCAACGATAGCCAAAATGATGCAATGAGAATTGACATAAATTGCAGTCCTAAATGAAAATTTAATTTTATTGTATACACATAACAAAGGATATTCGGAGAATCCAAAGACTTTGATGTGGTCATAGTTTTGATTTTTATTAAATAAACAAAAGAATGAAGTTTTATTATTTTAAACAGGCGTGAGTAAGGAGTTATAAATAATGTTGCATCGTCAAATGCATGGGTCCAAAATTTTAATGGTACATGACTACGAGCTAGCATGACTAAGCCAGTATCCACTATGTCTAATTTTTTTTTTCTCTACAACCCCATTTTGCTTATGGGTATGAGAACATGCTAATCAATAATCTATACCATTTTCTCCTAAAAATTTGTTTTAACTTTCTATACTCCCACCCAATCAGATTAAACAGCTTTTATTTTCTTATCAAATTGATTTTCAACGAAATTTTTAATCAAAGAAACACATTATACAAATCACGTCTTTGCTTTAATGGAACCAAGCGAATCTAGTAAAGTCATCAATGAACAATACAAAGAACAAGGCAAATTAAATTGATTAACAACTATATTTATAGTTTGCATATTAGAATGCCCTAATCTTGCATACCAATCTTTCAAAGAAACCTCTGCAATATGAGCTTGAAGATATGATGGAGATGGTAACTTGTAGAGACCATCTTCACTTGGTCCTTAGAGTGGTACTTCATGTGTTTCCTGATCCTTAACAACAAAATAAGATGGATGAAATTCAAAGAAACGTTTATTATCTCTAGTAAATTTATGAACCGATAGTAATTATTTGGTATTTTTTAGAACATGCAAAACATTATTAAAGTAAAGAGTTTAGAATGTAAGAGAATCGTAGTAGAACCAGTGTGATGAATATTCAAACCTTGACCATCAGCAACTTGAAGTTGATTACCACCTCGATAATTAGCATTGATGTTGAGATTTGAAATGTCAGGAACAACACGTTGTGTTGCACCAGTATCCGGAACCATGGGAAAGTCTAACCTGTGGTGCCAAATTGAGTTGAATATGGAGGTATTGCATTGATTTGAGAATTGAGGACCAGCAGGGTGTGAATAATTCTGATATTGATTATAGTTGCCTGATCTTGGAGTGTATCATTTTCTACAGCTATCAGCAGTATGGTTATGAAGACCGCATATCTGGCAAGACCTTTTATTCTAATTATTTTGTCGATTATTGAAGTAATCATTCATGTTGAATGCATGGTCATTGCTAGGTCTCGGTGTGGGCAAGAGTGGTATCGTGTTGGCAAGATTGACTACTTTTTAAGATTGCTCTTTAGCAAACTTTCATGAGCAACTAGCTGGCCATGGAGTTCATAGAAATGAACAAGTTTTGGCCTAATGTTTAACGCTGCGATAATATGGTGAGATTCGCTTCCAATATTTCTATATATGATTACATTGAGCTCAACAGTGGATAGTGATCTTCCGAAGGCACCTAATTCATCAGCAAGTGCTTTAACTTTTTGTAAAACTGTGAAATATAGAGATCATTTCTCTTAAACTCTTGGAGGTCCATATGCAACTGAAGTTGCCTTTTTTGCGAAATAGACCCAAAAGCATTCCCTAAAGCATCCCAAACTTGAGTCGAAGAAGTCGGACTATCAACATAAGAGAATTCCTTTGGATATAGATAAGAGAAGCTAGGACATTAACATTTGATCCTTCTTAAACCAATCATGATACTCTGCATTTTAAATATATATGGGTGGATTAGTCTCAGTTTAGATCTCCTTTAGTGGAGGTTTAGTAGAACCATCAACAAAATGCATCAAATTTTTATGGTTGAGAAGTGGAATGAATTGAGTTTTCCAAGCAAGATAATTGGAGAAGTTGAGGTTGATAGAAAAAGTATAAGCAGCGATGTTGGAGGTAAAGGCAGGTGCGGCAGAAGAAGAATTTTGAGAGACTAAGGAAGAAGTGGATGATGAACTTGAGGAGGAGAAGGAAAAGGAAGAAAAGTTGTTTAACCATATTAGGCTTTGATACCATGTCAATAATTAGAGTTTGTATTTATTCTTGTAATGTTGTTTACAACAATATTTATAGAGAACTTGATACAACAATTTGATAACTACAAATCATAACAAAAGAAACTAATTGTAGCTAAGAATAAAATAGTAATTATCTTTATCTCCTAACATCCGAGTTAAAACTTAATAATTGTATTTTTATTTATAAGTATTAAATTAATTGATGGGTTGATTAATGTTAAATGATTGGGCTACGTCACTATTTACTTGGCATGTTGGGCTGTCTTAATTCTTTGAGGCCCATTTCTTTAAAACGTGTTTCAAGTTACACTCTCTTGCCTCTTTTAAGTGGGTTGCGATCCGCCGCACACTTGGCTTAATCTTGACCCTAGGTTTGAATCGATTGATATGGATAGATATTATACTTGGCCCTTACTTTCGTTTTTTTGCATTGGTTAAATAGTTCTTTTCTCTATACGGGTTAGGGTTTCTTTGAAGATCTGTAACTTAGATCTTTGTGTTGTAATCTTAGTACTTTTAGTAAAAATAAGGGTTTTATGTATGATCTTTGAGAGATTTTTGAGTGTTTGTTACTGATTTGTAATAGAGAGGTTACAAAGAACTTCCTGAATAAATCTACATTATTTCTTGGTTGAGATTAGGGGGTCTGGAGCAATATCCCTTGGTAGATACTCAACGAATGATTATGTCGTTTAACTGAACATACGGGCCCTTTTAGAGCAAAACAAGTCTTTAGTTCTTCTGTTCTTTAAGTTTTTTGCAATTTTGAATTCTTACGATTTTTCAATCAACTGGATTGTACCATTTTGGAACCAACAAGTGGTATCAGAGCTTTTTTTTTTTCAAAATTTTGGCTTAGAACTTTTATCTTTGGAAACCTTAGTTTTAAAATTTTTGATAAAATTGCAAATCTGGTTCGTTCTTGAAGGTTTGCGTAAGAAATTAGTTCAAGAAAGTTTTTGTTTGTTGATCTAATCTTGATTCAAATTTTGGTTGGATCACTTAATGATAATATGGTATTTTTTGGGTTAAATCTACAAGATTTTTTGAGACATTATATTATTTTTGAGATTAAAAATTTTCCGTTTCTTCAAAATCTTCTAACTTGTTTTTGACTCGTCAAGATCTGTTTTTATACTGTGTTCAGCGATTCTGGTCTGACTCGTTATCGAGTTCTGATGAATCTTATAACTTGTATTGAGTTTGGCGAGTTGAGTTAACTTGCTCTGATTTCTGTTTAGTTCCTGGCTCGCTGCTAAGTGTTACTGAGTCACTGTGACTCGTTGGGTTCCCGTGCTTAAATTGAGATTCTTGATTCAACTTTGGTATTTTCTAATTACTCTTTTCATTCTGAAATTTTGGGATTTTAGATTTTGGTATATTATATACTCTCTCCTTACCTGTTAACTCTTCTTGTTAATTTTGAAATTGAATATTAAGGTAAGTAATCTGCCCTTAGTTTTCTTTGTCCAAGATCTCTTGCGAGGATCTTGGAATCTGAGGGAGTAGTGGAATCCATAGTTATCACTCCTTAACCATGTTTCAAATTGAAAATTATATTCGTTAACTGCTGTTAAGGTTTTTTAAAATTATGTAAATTGGCAATTCTGTAAATAAAATGGACTTAATTATTAAAAATCAACGTGTAATGTGAAATTATATGAAAATTGATTTTTTAGGTCCCGAGTTCGAGTATGACAAAAAAAGGAAAATACGACGTGGATTTTCGCTAGACTGTACCATGGATTGGCTCAAACGTAAAAAACAGAACCTCCGTTGCTCAACTCTCGACCTGCCTTTGCTTGAACGATAGTGTTGTCTGAAAAATTTTTATTTCACGATTTAAAGGTTTTTCCCGACCCATTACCTTCCTAACCTACCATTGATTAACTTATACATGCGAACGACTACATTTTTTAAGTAATTATATTTTTAATGATAAAATTTTACCCCTTCGTCATTTCTGACAAAGAGTATTTACAAATTTACAAGGGGGCTTGAAATTGAAATTGTTGACATTTGCATTTTATGTCTGAAGAGTCATTGAGGAGAGACACAGATACATATATTTTGCATATTTGCCTACTGCATAAAAATGTTCATATATTTTGGCATTCACATATTTTGGTCCCTTGTCATTTTGTGACAAAAAGTGGAACTAGTATATTTATTTTTGAGTGACATGTAATTTTGGGGAGAGTATATGTATGTCTAGATATATATTTAAGATTCTTTACTCAAAGGCATTTTACATTTTAATTTCAGTTCTGTTAAATTAAGTTTGATATTTTAGTAGTATTGATGTGTCTTCTTGGTATGTTGGTTTGCATTGGTACTATATCTTGATTTAGCATGCATGATTAAAACAGAATAATACTATATGTTTCGTAAATTGTATAAATTCTATGAACTACTTGAAGTGCTTTACTTATACTGTTTTTCACACATTTCACATTGGGTGTTGAGTTGTCTATTTCATGAAGTAGGTATTGATTGAAATGCAAAATTCGTTCAAGTCAGTTGTGTCAAAGGTTTTGCTCTAACGTCAAAAATAGAAACTTCGTCACTTGACTGTCCCCATGTCTTCGCTCGAGCAACAACATGTCGCTCGACTTTTGCTGAGCCCTCTCTCGAGAGACAGTGTTGCTCGGAAATTTTTTATTTCTCAATTTAAAGGCTTTTTTCCCGACCCATTACTTTCCTAACCTACCTATAAATACCAAAACACATCTGAATGTGATTTGTGAAGGTTGATCATTGAGAGAATTTCTACATATTCATTCTTTTAACCTTCATTCTATGATATTGTTTTGGTGAGAAAAATATAGCTTTCGTAATTCAAATACCAAACCGTTCTTTCCTCCTCATCTATCAGAGTTACTGAATATCGAGGGAAGTTGATTGGAATTCAGTCTGTGAAGAACTGGATGTTCTTCTTGATCCACAGGAGATAAACAATTCTGCAAGGCTAGGAGTATTGTAAGGTAGCAGATTGCAAGAGAGCTTTGAAAATTGCAGTTAAGGATTAGTGCAGGGGAGCACAATTTTCAGGAGAGCTGTAAAAACTTCAGTCTGAATATCAGATAAGGTATGTCGTCATCTAGTCTGGTAGATTGTAAGTGTCTAAATTGTTTATAATGGATTGACTGGCAAAGTGCCAGGAGTTTTTCCTAGTTAGGTTTCTCTGTGATCATACCGTGTGTTTTTAATGCTTTTCTTATTGATTATATTAACTGTGGTATTTAAACATGGGTTAAATTGACTTGCATGATTAATCATCTAGAGATAATTAACTGGTGACATGTTGCTAATTAATTAATAATTTTAATTCTGTATAATATACATATTCATCCCCTCTAGATATTTTTAGGATCGAACTACGTAAATTTCAACTGCATTACTTGTGATTGTGTGAATTGCATGATAAATAGGAACAATTGGTTACATCTGCCTTATTTTGAAATTCATATTTTCTGTAATTCTATTGAGCTGCTTGAATTAATAATACTCTGTGTGCACCAAGCAAAGTTCACTTTTAACTCTTATTTCACAATTTGATAATACGTTGATGAATCAATGTTTCTAACTTATCAAATGATCTCTTTCGATTAGATTGATCATTTTTTAGCATTCTATATGACTATATATTAATGACAAATGCAATATACAAGAACGCATGACGTTTTGTAAACACTTAGAGATTCACGTAAAGTATAGTGGTATATTTATATCTCTATGAACCCTACAATGATTTATACCTTGTTGAGTTTATTTCCCTTCTCTAATCACAATTAGAGGCTACAACATATATATCTTCAAGATAACAAAGATCTTGACAACACAATATGAAATAGGAAAAATATACTAACAAATCATGTAATTGTTCATGCACATTAACTAATGGTCCCGAACTCAAAATTCGATCTCCACCGTTTAAATTGTAGTTCTGTGTCTTTTGAACATCTTCTCCAAATTTTAGCTCGATCGGACCACAGATAATTTATTATCAGAGTTTTGATGAAATCTGGGCACAGAAAAAAAAATGTTTTCCTTTCTTTTCAAAAACGGGTTGGGATCCTATTTTCTCCAATGTTCTTATATTTATATTCATCATTAGGATTAACAACCTAATGGGTTTTGGTATATAATATGAAACCCCAAATATGGGCTTTCCTCCTCATAAGAGAATAACCCAACAAATCTCTCCCTTTGACTATGGAAAGGAATTCAACATTCTAGCAATCAAACAACAATTTTCAAGTTTTTTCTTTGGTAGTGTCTTCGTCAACATATCATAACTGTTAAGATCGGTATGAACTTTCTCAAGGTCCAACAACTTCTCATTCAATGCATCCTTGATTCAATGGTATCGTACATCAATGTGTTTCGACCTTGCATGGAAACTGAAATTTCTAACAAGATATATAGCACTTTGGCAATCAAAAAATAACATATACATATGCTGCTTGAAACTAAGTTCTCTTGTGAATTTATTTGCCTATAGCAACTCTTTATTTGCTTCTATTGTTGCAATGAATTTTACCTCTATCGTTAAAAGGGCAATACACTTTTGAAGTTTTGATTGTAATAAAATAACTCGATGTAGACTTACGGGTATCCACATTTCCTGCCATATATGCATCTGTGTAGCCAACTAACAATAGTTGTCCATTTCCAAAACCAAGTCTCAAACTGGAAGTGCATCGAAGATACC
This sequence comes from Fraxinus quadrangulata, assembly GCA_903798255.1. NCBI lineage: Eukaryota > Viridiplantae > Streptophyta > Magnoliopsida > Lamiales > Oleaceae > Fraxinus > Fraxinus quadrangulata. The sequence goes on along the minus strand of CAIGRB010020368.1, from coordinate 42,576 downwards.
TCATGGCCCATTTAACTTCATTCCAATGCCCTCTTCCTAGATTTGATAGGAAACAGCTAACTACAACAATTTTGCGGGTTATATCTGGTCTTGTGCAGACCATTGCATACATTAAACTGCCTACTACTGAGGTGTAACTCTTTCCATGTCCTTCATTTTCCTTATCTGTAGAAGGACATTGCTCAATGCTCATTTTGAAATGGGTAGTAGAGGAGAGCTAACCACTTTAGCCTTGTCCATACTAAACCTCTCAAGCACTTTCTTAATGTATTCTTCCAGTGACAAATATAACTTCTTGGCACTCTTGTCACGACTGATTCTTATGCGAATGATCTTCTTTGCTTGTCCTAAGTCTTTCATAGCAAAAGACATACTCAATTGTTTCTTCAACCTGTCAATTCTTGAAGCATTCTTACCAACAATGAACATATCGTCAACATAGAGTAATAAAATGATAAACTTATCATCAAAGAATTTCTGAACAAATACACAGTGATCAAAAGTTGTTTTCTCATAGCATTGCTCCTCTATAACAGACTCAAACTTCTTGTACCACCGTCTCGTTGCTTGCTTCAGACCATAAAGACTTTTCTCCAACCTACACACATAATTTTCTTTCTCTTTTACTTTGAAATTTCTGACTACTCTTTATAAATCTCCTTTTTCAAATCACCATTAATGAAGGCAGTTTTCATCCATCCGTTCAACTTTAAGTCAAGACTAGCTGCTAGTCCGAGAACAATACGAATAGATGATATCTTAATAACTTGAGAGAGATCATCTCGTCAAAATTAATGTCATTTCTCTGACCAAACCCTTTTACATCCAATCTATCTTTATACCATGGTAGTAAAGTGAACTCATTTTGCTTTACCCTGCAAATTCACCTATTATTCAAAGCTCTTTTACCCTTAGGTAGCTTATCTAACTTGAAGGTGTGGTTATTATGCAATGATTACATTTCATCTTTTATTGCCTCAACCCACTCTGTCTTATGTTCATCTTCTATGACTTTTGCATAACTCTCAAGCTCTCCCTCGTCACTCAATAGCACACACTGCTCTACTAAATACCATTTGGAAGGATATTGATCTCTGGTAGACCTCCTGAGTAAAACCTCTGGTGGAACTACTGGTGTAATATCTGGCACTATTAACTATTCATTAGTCTCATCATATGCCTGAGCCTGTAAGGAAGCATCAATATCACATATACCCTATTGGCCATCCAAAACATCATTCTCAACCTGAGCTAGCAAATTCTTCATAGGAACCAGATTAAAATCAATCAAACTATGACTATTCTAAGGTATAAATTTCTCTGCTTTCTCGATATCCTGAATCCTTTGATCTTCAACAAGCACAACATCTATGCTTCTTACAATTTTCTTCTCAATTGGATCATAAAGTCTGTATCCAAACTCATCTTGACCATAACAAAGAAATACACATTGTGGCATTTTCATATCAAGCTTGGACCTCTCATCTTTAGGAACATGCACAAATATTTTACATACAAACACACGCAAATTATCATAGGAAACATCATGATAATTGCCAAACTCTATCTGGTACATCATACTATAAGGGAACACAAGGTATAAAATTCAACATATCTAAAATTCAACACATGTATGACTATGCTCAATACCTCACCCCAAAAGAATCTTGGTAACTGGGCTTGAGAAAGTAAACATCTCACTCTCTCAACTAGTGTTCTGCTCATATTTTCTGCTATGCCATACAACTAAGGAGTTTTTGGAGTTGTCTTTGAATGTCGAATTCCCTGCTGTCTGCAATAATCATCAAAAGGACCAGAACACTCTTCTCCATTATCTGGTCAGATGTACCCCAACTTCTTCCCAGTCTATCTCTCAACTAGGGCCTGGAATTACTTAAATACGGTCAACACTTGGTCTTTTGTCTTCAAGGTATAAACCTATAATTTCCTTGAATGATCTTCAATGAAGGTTATAAAGTAACTAGAGCCTACATGTGTTCTCGTCTTCATAGGACCACATAACCTTAAATGTACCAAATCCAGTATTTCTGACTTTCTTCAAGGATGGAAATTCTTAAAAGAGAGTCTGTTCTGCTTCCCATACAAACGGTGAATAAACTTTTTAGATTTTTACTTTTTAGTCCACTTAGTACACTTTTCTTTCTCAATATAGTTAATCATTTCTCACTCATGTATGCAAGTCTCTTATAGCACAACTCTACTATATTATCATTCTTCCTTGCATTAACAATGTCACTAGAGAGCTTTGCCTACAAAACATACAATGTAAAGAACTTTTTGCCTCGAGCCACAACCATAGCGCCCGGATTGAGCTTCCACTGGCCATTATTAAAGGTATTGCCATACCCATCTTCATCAAGTTGTTCTACAAAAAATCAAGTTTAAACGGATGTCTGGAATATGCTTCACATTTATAAGAACCAACCTCGAACCATTATTTTTCTCCAAATATACATCTCCAATACCAGCGACTTTTACCAAGCTATCATTACCCATTTTTAGAGTTTCGAAATCACAAGATTTATAAGATGTGAAGAAATCCTTCTGCGATATAGCATGAATGAAGGCACCATCGTCAATCACTCAACTGGTCTCATGACTTGCAAAATTGATCATTTCATCATCGTAAATAATAAGGAAGTCTGCAGTAGTGGTGGTAGCAACTTTATCATCACTATCTTTGTCAATGTCGTTATTCGCATCATTTCCTTTCTCATTCTTATTTTATTTCTTACATTACGTGCAATGTTTCTTGATGTGTCATTATTTTTCAAAATGATAACACTCGGCATTCACAAACTTGTTTGACTTGCCTCTGCTTCTGTTTTTGTTCTTTGAACTTTTACTTTTACTCATCCCCTCTTTTCTATAACCAAGACTTCTGAATGTAAAGAAGATCCCTGTGATTTTCTTCTCATCTCTTCATTTAACAAACTATTCTTGGCTAGATTCATTGTGATGACACCATCTGCAGTAGAGTTAGATAATAAAATTTTGAACATCTTCCATGAGTTCGATAATGAACCAAGCAACCATAACCCCTGAATCTCATCGTCAAACTTAATACCAGTTCCAACCAATTGATTAAAATTCCTTGGAATGTATTCAAATGATTGGTTAAAGGAGTTCCATCATGGTATCTCAACACCATCATCTGCTCAATTAAAAATATCTTATTATTTCCAGTCTTTCTAGTATATAACTGTTCAAACTTGCTCCATAGAGTACGGGCATGTGTCTCCCCACTAACATGGTTCAAAAAATTATCATCTACCCACTGTTTGTTATACCTACAGAATTGTCGATGCAACAAACTCCATTCTTTATCTAACTTATTATTTGATTTTTAGCTGCAAACACTGGTACGTCATTATCTTTCACATAAAAAAGATCATCCATTTTTCCTTTCCATATGTGATAATTTAAACCTTTCAAGTTAATCATTTTACTCAAATTCACTTCCATAACTGAAAATCCAAATCTCAGAATCTAGCTCTGATACCACTTGTCGGGAGTGATGCAAACAAATAAACATATAGCGAAATAATTCTTCTCCCAATAAGTAAAATTTCTATCCTGACAATTCTATATGCTGAAAATATTCTTAAAAAATAATCACATCAAACCACAAGAACATATGCAATTATTTTATATAGAAAAACTTTCCCGATGTGAGGAATAAAAATCACAGGATCCAATCAAGTCAAAACCTCTACTATCAATCAAATAATGGGCAGACAAATACTTCTCTAATCACAACTAGAGGCTACATCATATATTTCTTTAAGATAACAAAGATCTTGGCATTAATGTGATATAGGAAAAATATACCAAAAAATATGGTTACTATTCATGCACATTAACCAATGTTCCGAACTCAAAAATAGATCTCCAACAATCAGATTTTAGTTCTGTGTCTTATGAACCTCTCCTCCAAATCTTAGCTCGATCTGACCATGGATGACTCGGTATCGAAGTTTTGATTAAATCTGGATGCGGAGAAAAAAAAATTGTTTTCCTTTCTTTTCAAAAACGGGTTGGATTCCTATTTTCTCCAATCTTCTTATATTTATATTCACTATTAGGATTAACAATCTAATGGGCTTTGGGCTATTATATAAAACCCCAAATATGCACTTTCCTCATCATAAGAGGAAATAACCCAACGCAATATACATACATGTATACCTTCCACGTTGGTTGGGTTGGAGCAGCCAGCCACCGATCGAGCGAGAATGTGGAGTTATAGATTTTTCTATTGTATCACTAGCTAATTATATACAAATATACATACACATTTATACCTTTAAAAATCATGCAACAACCATTCGAAAAGCCATATTAATTGTTGGCCCTAAAACGATACAAACCAGTTTATCGAAAAATCGTAAAAACTCAAAATTTTAGAAAACTCAAAGAACACGAGACTCAAGACTTGTTTTGTTCTAAAATGGCTCGAATGTTCAGTCAAACGACCTAATCACCCATTGAGCATCTGCTAAGAAATATTGCTCTAGGTCCACTAATCTCTACCAAGAAATAGTACAGAAATGTATGAAAAAATCAAAGTTTTATTAAAGAATTCTTTCTTGCCTTTCTATTACAAATCAGGAATCAATACTCAGAAATCTTTCAAAGATCATACATAACAAGCCTCATTCTTACTAATAGAACAAAGATTACAACAGAAAGATCAAAGTTACATATTTTCAGAGAAATCATAACCCACATGGAGAAAAGAACAATTCAACCATTGCAGAAGACGAAAGTAAGGGCCAAGTATAATATCTTTCCATATCAAACTGTTCAAATCCAGGGTAAAGATCAAGTCACGTGTACAGCGGATGACAACCCACTTAAAAGAGGCAAAAGCTTGTACCTTGAAACACGTTTTAAAGAAATGGGCACCAAACCCAGTTTAAGAATTAAGACAGCGCAACAGGCCAAGTAAATAGTGAGGCCTTGCTGAAATATTACTTGGTATCAACTAATGGATCTAGACATCACTCAACTTCATTTGCTCTAAGTAGCTGTAAAGAATTTATTTTTTAAGTTAGTTGAATTTTTAATAAATAAAGTTTGATATTCTAAATATCACTAGATCACTACCTTCAAATGATGTTTAGAATCTTCTAGTAGTTCCTAAATTTATTAAGAGTCAGAATTTTGGTTCCTAAATCAAAGGGATTGTATTCAATAGGAATTTTAACTAAATAGATCAAACATTTTTTGACGATGTTTCTCACAAAATGAAACTTTATATCCACATGCTTTGTTCTATCATGGGATACATGATTTTACTAAGATGAATAGCACTTTGATTATTAGTATAAATGCTACAAAATCATTCATAAAATCAATTTCTTAGTAGAAGACAAAGCAATCGATTTTTGCAGTTGAGATTTCAACTAAAGTTTCCATGAAACAAAGTAAAAATATAAGAGAATGTGGATCTTTTCCTTATCTGAGTCACCAACAAAATCATAATCAATGTATTATTCTTTCATTTCTTATTTTAAACATTAACCCTATGTCAGAAGAACCTTTCAAATATTTTAACATCCCTTATATAGATAACCAGTGTATTTCAGTTGGATTTGCCATAAACCTACTTAAAATACTAATGTCGTGAGCTAAGTCAAGTCCGGTACATACCATAAGGTACATAATAGATCCTACAGCATTGACATAAAGGACATTTTCCATTCTTCTTAATTTCTCATCAGTTGGAAACATATTTATAGTCAAGCATATAAAATTTCTCAAGTATTTTCTTCACATAGGAACATTGTTTCAAAACGAAGATGCAATTATTTCTATCCCTTTTATTTCCATTTCAAAAATCTTGTTAGCTTGATCAAAATCTTTCATTTCAAATTCAGATTTCAGTTTTGATTTAACAAAAGATCTATCATGGCAATTAAGTAACATGTCATCAACATATAATAAGTATTCAGATCCACCGACCCTTTATAAAAGAAACATAAGTCATAATTGCTTTTAACAAAACCCAAATTCTGCACATAAGAGTCAAATTTTACATACCACTGTCCGGGGGCTTGTTTTAGCCCATTAAAAGACTTTTCTATAAGCAAACCTTATCAGTTTTTGGTTTAACTTCATAACCCATTGGTTGATTCATATATATCACCTCATCAAGATCACCATTAAGAAATGTTGTTTTAACATCACGTTGATCCAGTTGCCAGTCAAAGTGTGAAGTTAAGTCTAACAGAATTCAGATAGAAGTATACTTTGCAATTGGTGAAAATATTTCATTGTAGTCCACTCTTTCTCTTTGAGTTCAAACTTTGGCAACTAATCTGGCTTTATATCTCTCATTTTCTATATTAAAATCTCATTGTTTGATTTTGAAAATCCACTTACAGTCTACTACCTTTTTATCTTTATGTCTGTTAACTAAAACCCATGTTTTTTTATTCTTAATAAAAGAGTCAATTTCTTCATTCATGGCTTCTTTCTAGAACTTAGATTCTGAGTAGTTAACAACTTCCTCAAAAGTAGTAGGCTCAGAATTTTAAGGAGTCTAATGCAGAGAATAGAATTACAAAATCATCATTACTGAATCTAGTTGAATGTATTCTGTTCCTTTGTTCTCTATATCTTGTAAGTTGATAATCGGCAAGAGATGGGTTTATAGATTCAGTTTCACTTTGATCATGATTTATTTCAGATTGAGTAGTTTTCACCTCATTCAAATCATCTTGATTAGCAGCATTTTCAATTTGAATTTCCAAAATAATCGTTTTAATAGGTGTATATTCATTAGATTTCATGTTTGGTGAGTTATTGCAGGGCTTGTCATTTTCATTAAAAATGACATTTCTGCTAATAATCATCTTAAAACCATAGACCCAGAGACTATAACCTTTAGTTTCCTCTCCATAGCCTAAAAAACACATTTTAAGAATTCATGTTCAATTTTATCTTCACTTTGATGAGAATAGGCTGTGTAGCCAAAACTTTTAAGTCTACTATAGTTAGGTATCTTTCTTGACCACAATTTTGCAAGGACTTGAAAATCAATAGTATTAGATAGACTTTTGTTTATAAGATATGTGGTAGTTTTTATGGCTTTTTCCCAGAAAATTTTTGGCAAACCAGAATTGTGTAACATACATATGACCTTTTCCAACAAGGTTATATTCATCCTCTCAACAAGACCATTTTGTTGAGGGGTGTATGTTATAGTTCTATGCTTTAAGATTCCACTCTTTTTACAAAAGGAACGAAATTCAAAATTATAAAATTCTAGTCCATTATCAGTACTATGTGCTTCGATGTTCTTATTTGTTTGATTTTTATTAATCAATTTTTCATTGTTTGAAAGATTGAAAAGTATCAGATTTTTGTCTGAAAAGAATAGTCCATATTTTCCTTAAAAAATATCTATTATCAATAAATAGAACTCAAATCTACTTAAGGTATTTACAGAAGCTGGACCCCCATAGGTCAGCATGTAAATAGTTCATAATAAAAGAGGATTTGTGAATTCCAGTTTTGAAATGCAATCTTTTCTGTTTTCTAATTATACAATCTTCACAAAAATCTAGCTATTCAATATTATTATTTCCAAAACATCCAAGTTTATTTAAGAAAATAAATTCCTTTTCTGAAATGTGGCTAAGTCTTTTGTGTCATATTACACACTTATCAGATGTAGAATTTTCATCTGCAGAGTTGTGACCTACTGAAGGTTCAAGATAAACAGTGTAAATTCCATTTACATTAGATGAGGAGATAACATCGTTGTTATCATAATTCAGTTTTATGAGGCCTTTTTAAATCAATATATTACATTTATCATCTAATTCTCCCAAAGAGATTAGATTTCTTTTAAATTCCGGTACATATCTGTATTATTCAACTCAACTCCAGTACATTTGTTATTTCTTTTAACAACAATTTCAGTTTTCCAATTCCTTTAATCTGACAACTCATTTCATTTTCCATTTGAATTTGCCCTCCATTGAGATCAACAAATTCAGAAAATCATTCTTTAATGGGACATGTGGAAAGTGTAGCCAGAATCAATGGTCCACTCGTATAGATCTCCGGTTGTACTAACAAGGACAACACCCTGAATAGGATCATTTTTGTATACAATGGTTGTAGAACCATCTAAATTATTTCTTTCTTTCATTTCAGAAATTTTATTGAAGTAAACATTTATTAAGTGTCCCGTTTTTCCACAATAATAACACTTCCTGACTTGATTCTTTGTTTTCGCTTGGTTTTTATTTTTATTTTTGAATTTCTGATTCAAAGTTTTTCCTTGAAATTACACAAATTATTCTTCTTACTTTGGTTCAGTTTTTCTTTTATGTGTAACCCTTTACCAATTTTAGAATCTTTGAACGCAGTTTTTAGTTCAAGTTCTTTATTCCTTAAGGTAAAATTTATAATATCAAAAGTAAGATCTTCTCTCCCATATTCTAAAGCATTTCTAATGTCCCTGTATTTATCACTTAGTGAATTGAACAGACCAACAACTTCTTGGTCATCAGAAAGTTTCTCCCAAATTAATTTTGTGTATTTGTCATGTTTTCATATAGGCTGTGGGATGAGTCAAACCTAAGGTTATAGAATTGTCTTAGAAGGTAACACTCATTAGGCATAGTTTTAGTTAGGTACGGAGTTCCTAACTTAGCCCATAACGGAGATCCGGGTAGTAGTGGTTTCACCAAATTTCCTAATCACATTGAAGAACGATAGAACTCCAGGCAATTTCATCTAGTTCTTGCCTCCTATAGGTACTAATCTCAGCAGCCCAAGACCTATCGAGAGGAGCTCAGTTGTAATAATAGTGCTCTCATTTTCTGGCGCTAGGGATTAAAATCTCTGGAACCATTCCATGTCTCAACTTCAAATTTCTGCGTCGTGGACATATTGACAAGTATGATCACAAAATTATAGCTACACAGCATGATAAGGCGCTTTCACACGTCTATTTAGGTTCACAAACATTTCTTACACAGTGATAATGGCGCTTTTACACGTCTATTTAGGTTCACAAATAAAGATAATTGAAGTTTAATGTGTTGAATATAGTTTAATTCGATGTAATTTGTGTTTATAGGATCATATTGATGGATAGAATGAAAAGCATACGAAAACGAGCAAAAAAAGACCAAAATAGAATAGAATGAAAGTTCAGGGATTGAAATGTAAATAGCTAAAAGATGATCCGGATGAGAAGTTGAAGAGGCAACAGTGGCTAGGTCAAATTGAGCATGGAAGTCATGCATTGGAAGGAGATAAAATGGGAAAAGAGGTTGAGAAGTCTATATTTGGATGTTCAAGGACCAAATTGCCATAACCTGGAAATAGTTAACACTATGCGGTCGCATAGTGTTAAGTGGATGCGGTCGTAATAGGGACTACAGGGAATTCCAATGTACATTTCAAATCTTCTATGCGACCGCATGCATTCCTTCTATGCGGTCGTAAAGAAAGAAATTTGAGAAATTTTGGTTTCTTTATTTACTTCAAACCCCTACGAAAATTCAATTTCTACATACTATTTAACCCTAATCTCGTCCAAAAAGAGAGACCACGAATTATTTGAGAGAAAAAACACATTGGAGAGTTAAGAAGAAGGCGAGAACGAGGACTTTCACTTCGAGCTTCAAGATTTCAAGATTTAATTCAAGTTTTTGGTGATATCTTCTTTTTATTATTTTTATTGTTCTTTTAATTTACCCATGTTATACTAGACTTTTTATGTACTAGGTGAACGATGAACCTCGCATTGTGATCTTTTAATTCTCTATTTTGCAATTTGATATTCAAACACGATTGATGGATGTTAAATGATTTATNAGGGATTGAAATGTAAATAGCTAAAAGATGATCCGGATGAGAAGTTGAAGAGGCAACAGTGGCTAGGTCAAATTGAGCATGGAAGTCATGCATTGGAAGGAGATAAAATGGGAAAAGAGGTTGAGAAGTCTATATTTGGATGTTCAAGGACCAAATTGCCATAACCTGGAAATAGTTAATACTATGCGGTCGCATAGTGTTAAGTGGATGCGGTCGTAATAGGGACTACAGGGAATTCCAATGTACATTTCAAATCTTCTATGCGACCGCATGCATTCCTTCTATGCGGTCGTAAAGAAAGAAATTTGAGAAATTTTGGTTTCTTTATTTACTTCAAACCCCTACGAAAATTCAATTTCTACATACTATTTAACCCTAATCTCGTCCAAAAAGAGAGACCACGAATTATTTGAGAGAAAAAACACATTGGAGAGTTAAGAAGAAGGCGAGAACGAGGACTTTCACTTCGAGCTTCAAGATTTCAATATTTAATTCAAGTTTTTGGTGATATCTTCTTTTTATTATTTTTATTGTTCTTTTAATTTACCCATGTTAGGCTAGACTTTTTATGTACTAGGTGAATGATGAACCTCGCATTGTAATATTTTAATTTCTATTTTACAATTTAATATTTAAATACGTTTGATGGATGTTGAATGATTTATATACATTTTCTTGCCTCCACGATTATAGTGCACGATAATTGTGTAAGTTTGGATTGTTTATTTTATGCATTCAAAAGAAGAGAAATAAACTCAATAAGGTATAAATCATCATAGGGTTCATAGAGATAGAAATATATCGCTATACTTTACGTGAATCTCTAAGTATTTACAAAACGTCACGCGTTCTTGTATATTGCATTCGTCATAGAAATATAATCAAATGATAAGCTAGAATAGGTTTAGTTCTACTCAAAATATATTTTTGGATAGGTTAGATACAATGATTCTTCAACCAATTCATCGTGCTATCAAATTGTGAAATATGGGTTAAAAGTGAACTTTGCTTGGTGATTCAGGATTCCAGTGCTCTTTGTCAAACATTAATATTACTCAAATCTTTTGCATCGAAATTTAAATTGCATGTTAGTCTTAATTTAATCATAGAATCTAAAAAACTCATCTCAAATTTGATAGATTCGGTTAAGGTCGGGACAATAAAAATTAAGTTAAATCAATTCTCGTGTGAACGATACTCGAAATTCTAGTATTTCCACTTTATTACTTGTCAACGATCCGTGCACTTGCGGTAATTTAAATTTGAAACATATTTTTGTGAACAAGTTTTTGGTGCCGTTGCTGGAGATTGAGTATTAATTTGGTTTTTGTTATTTAGACACTAATTCTAACTTATTTTTCTTTTAGTTTTTATTTTATTTTCTATTAAATTCAATTACTTAGGTTGAGCTAAGTGCTACTATTTTTTTTGCTTCTTCAGGTCTTGCATGCGAAGATCAGTTGGCGGTAAACTACTTTCGGCTGATTTGGAAATTGAATGAACTTTTCATCGAAGACAGAGGATAGCTAGAGTAGCACAACAGGAAAATCAAGAACAGTTACAAATGGCTGATCAACAATTGGAACAAATTGTAGAGCCTCCAGCTCCAGCCAATGCAGAAGCACAATATGATGGAAACACTTTATTTGGGGATTTTTTGTCACCGTTCGTCATTCAAAGCCGACCCAGTATTGTTTACCCAGCATTCGAACGAGCCAAATTTTCAGCTAAAGACAAATGTCATCCAACTCTTTCAAAATGGACATCAATTCTATGGAATGGCCAACGAGAATCCACATATACATTATCCCATTTCCAAGATATGTGTCAACATTTCAAATACCAGTGGATATTAGAAGATGCAATCAGATTGAGGTTGTTCTCCCCACACTCTTTGGGATAAAGCAATTGAGTGGCTTGATTCACTTTCGGTGGCAAGTATAACTATGTGGGATGACTTGGCTCATAAATTTTGTACAAAATTCTTCTCACTGGCCAAAATGGCAAGACTAAGGCACAAAATATCAATAATTAGCCAAGTTGAGGCTGAATCCTTTAATGAAGCTTGGAATAAGTTCAAAAACATGCTACGGAAGTGTCCTCAACACGGGTTCGACAAGATAACACAAATCAGATTCTTCTACGTAGGACTACTTTCGACTTTCAGAAGCATGGTAGATTCATCGGCAAATGGATCCCTAACTACAAGGTCTATCGATGGGGCTTGGGAATTGTTCGAGAGAATGGCTAATACTTCAGCCATGAGGTCTTCAGACCGAGGGGTTCCAAAAAACGTAGCAGGAGTGTATGAGGTCGATTCTTATTCGGCATTGTCTGCAAAAATTGACTCTTTATTTCATAAGATGGAGATCATATCACAGACGGTGAATTTAGCACAAGTCAATAAGTCAATTTGTGAATAATGTGGAACAGAACATGGCACGATTGAAAGCCCTATCCTTACACAAAGAATGGAACATATGGACTTTGTTCAATGGGGTCGACGTCCACACAACAATCCTCATTCCGAAACATACAACTCGCGATGGAAAAATCATCCAAACTTCTCTTGGGGTGGAAACCAAAATCACAATCAAAGTCATAACCGAGCTCAATGACAATTTCAGCAAGAGAAGAAACATCAATTGGAAGACATGTTTGCAAAACTCATGGAAAAAATCGATAAATATATGGAAACCACAAATCAATTCATGAGGAAGACTAAAACGAACTTCCAAAATCAGTGCGCGGCAATTAAAAATCTGGAGACTTAAATGGGACAGCCAGCTCTTTCTATGACAGGAAGAGTACCTGGTACATTGCCAAGCAACACAGAAGTAAATCCTCGGGAGCATGTTCAAGCCATTACTACACTAAGTGGAGTTCAGCTACCCAAGTTACATGTCAAGAGATCAGGTGTAAATAAAGAACAAGTGGAGTCTCCTGAAAAAAAGAATGAGAAGCAGGTTGACAACACTACGAAGACATTGGTAAGAGAAAGTCCAGAAAAATCACAGCAAATGCCAGATAATTAGTAATCCCTATGAGCCACCAATTTCATTCCCACAATGGTTGAGGAAACAAAGGATGGAATAGCAATACAAGAAATTTCTTGAAGTGTTCAAGAAACTCCATATAAACATTCCACTGGTTGATGCACGATTCCAAATACCAAGCTACGCCAAATTTTTGAAAGACAATCTCTCAAATAAATGCAAGTTGGAGGATCATGAGACAATGATGTTGATTGAAGAAGTTAGTGCCAGAATTCAAAAAAAGATTCCACTGAAGATAAAAGATCTGGGGAGTTTTACGGTACCTTACACTATTGGTAAAATTTACTGCCATTGTTTGTTTTTAAGAAACTTGGACTAGAAGAAGCTAGAGCAACCACAATTACATTGCAACTGGCTGGTCGATCTTTGACACACCCAAGAGGTCCATTGTCTGTTTTCAGGAAACTTGGACTAGGTGAAGCTAAAGCGACCACGATTACATTGCAACTGGCTGACCGATCTTTGACACACCCTAGAGGAATCATCGAGGACGTGCTCATCAAGGTGGAAAAATTCATATTTCCTGCGGATTTTCTCATATTAGATATGGAGGAAGACAAAGATGTTCCGCTAATTCTAGGCACACCATTTTTGGCCACTGGTAGAGCATTGATTGATGTTAAGAGGGAACAACTAATTTTGAGACTGGGTGAAGAGCAGATATCCTTCGATGTTTTCAAAGCCATGCAGTTTCCTTCAAATGCAGACAGCTGTTTCAAAATTGATATCATTGACAAGGTGGTGCATGATACATTTCTACTTTAGCATCATTCAGATGCATATGAAGCGTGTATCGTTCATTCTCAATCAATACATTCAAACTCACTTGAGATGGAGATTTGTACACGGTATATGGAAACCTACCCACCTAAGTGGAGCTCAAGCAACTACCACCGCACCTCAGATATGCTTATTTGGGAGAATCATGCACTTTTCCAGTGATTATATCGAACTCCATTAGCGAGGTGGAGGAAGAAAAAGTACTTCGGGTACTCAGTGAGCACAAAACAACTATAGGATGGACCATTGCAGATATTAAAGGGATCAGCCCTTCGTTGTGCATGCATAAGATTTTCATGGAGGAGAATTTTCGACCCAATATAGAGAGTCAGCGGAGGTTAAATCCAAATATGAAAGTAGTGGTCCGGACCGAGGTATTGAAACTATTGGATGCAGGCATTATCTATCCTATATCCAATAATGCATGGATCAGTCCAGTTCAAGCATGTCGAAGAAGGGGGAGATCACAGTCGTACCTAATAAGAAGATTGAACTTATTCCTACCAGAACAGTTATGGGGTGAAGGGTTTGCATTGACTACCGAAAACTCAATCTAGCTACTAGGAAGGATTATTTTCCTCTTTTCTTCGTTGATCAAATGTTGGAGAGGTTGACAGGCCATTCATACTACTGTTTTCTCGACGGGTATTCAGGTTACAACCAGATACCAGTAGCGCCAAATGACTAGGAGAAGACCACATTCACATGCCCCTACGGTACTTTTGCCTACCGTATGATGCCCTTTGGCTTATGCAATGCTCCAGCCACATTTTAAAGATGCATGATGACTATATTTTCTAACATAGTTGAGAGATTTATAGAAGTTTTCATGGATGACTTCTCTTTTTTTGGGTCTTTATTCGATGAATGCTTGAAACACCTGAACTTGGTCCTACAGACATGTCAGGAAATGAATCTGGTATTAAACTAGGAGAAATGTCACTTCATGGTGCAAGAAGACATTGTACTGGGACATTGGGTTTCAGCTAAGGAAATTGAAGTGGATGCAAGAGTTTCCTGATCATGCAACTCTAAAATATCTGATGACGAAGAAGGATGCTAAGCCAAGATTGATTCATTGGGTTTTACTACTGCAAGAGTTTGATATTGAAATCAAAGATAAAAAAGGCAGTGAGAACGTGGTAGCAGATCATCTCTTTCGGTTAGAGCTTAATCAACCAGACAAGTCAATTGATATAAATGAGATTTTCCCAGATGAACAAATCCTCAGTGTGGAGACAGTACCTTGGTACGCTGATATTGTGAATTACTTAGCCAAGTCCATTCCCCCACCAGATTATTCAGCTCATCAAAGGAAGAAGTTCTTTGCAGAGCTGAAATACTACTTCTAGGAAGATCCAATTATCTATAGGCGCAGGGGCATATCAGATTATTCGACGGTATGTTCCTGAAGACGAGGTATCTCACATTTTGGAGGATTGTCATTCATCTTCATATGCAGGACACTTTGGTGCTTCAAAGACAGCAGCTAAGATTCTACAGTCGGGATTTTATTGGCCTACATTGTTCAGGGATACCTTTGAATTCGTGAAGAGATGTGATCGGTGTCAATGCACGGAAAATATCTCGAGAAAAAATGAAATGCCCTTGACAAGTATTCTGGAAGTGGAGCTATTTGACGTCTGGAGAGTTGACTTCATGGGACCATTCTCATCGTCATTCTCAAATCAATACATACATGTCGGGTTGACTATGTCTCTAAGTGGATAGAAGCAGTGACATTACCCACAAACGATGCAAAAGTGGTAATTGGATTCCTCAAGAAACACATTTTCACGCGTTGTGGCACACCTACGACTATCATCAGTGAGAGGGGCAAACACCTCTGTAATCGTCGGTTTGAGCAGTTGCTGAGTAAGTATGGAGTCAAACGCTGTATATCAACCCCATATCATCCCCAAACCAACGGGTAGGTTGAGGTCTCTAATAGAGAATTGAAAAGAATACTTGAGGTCATGATTAATTCTTTGAGGAAAGACTGGTCAAAGAAGTTAGACGATGCCTTGTGGGCCCATAGAACGGCATTTAAAACACAGATAGGAATATCACCATACCGCTTAGTGTTTGGGAAAGCATGTCGCTTGCCAATTGAGTTGGAACATCGAGCATATTGGGCACTTCAAATGTTGAATTTAGATTTACAAGCCGCATGTCAACAACACTTGCTTTAACTGAATAAGATGGATGAGTTTCATCACGAAGCTTATGAAAATATAAAAATCTACAAGAAGCGAACCAGGAAGTTTCATGACATGAATTTTCAGATAATGGAATTTCTTGTGGGTCAGAGAGTACTCTTATTCAACTCTCACCTCAAGCTCTTTCCAGGAAAACTGAGATCCAGGTCGTCCGGCCCATATACTATTACACAGGTATTTCCACAAGGAGCCGTAGAAATCACTCATGAGAGCAAGGGAATATTCAAGGTCAATGGACAACGGTTAAAGTACTATTGGAGTGAGGAATTCTCAAAAGACAAATCTACTGTTCATTTGCAGCCACCAGCATGATTCCACCATGGTACAATCGAGCTATCGACTATAAACTAGCACTGGATGGAAGGCAACCTATCATTTCCACCATTTTACTTATTTTGATTTATGCATTTCTTTTCAGTTTTATTGTGCATTAGGGTAGTTCTCAGTCGTCATTCACCTACTTAGATCACAAAGCATCATAGCATTGTCTTCACTGAGTTGAGTGTACTACACAAGTACCCAGTGGTGTTCAAATCACAATTTGATGTCTTGGGGAAAATAATTCACACATTTCAAGAAATACAACAATTTTTGGGTTCTATAGGGTAGTAGGATACCAAAATCGTACATGTGTTTCCTCAGCTCATAGCACCTCTTCTAATTTAAATTTTGCTTGGATACGATTTTGGGGTGTTGAAATGGGGTTTGGTTGATTGGGTGCCATGGTCACGTGTTTCAAGACAAATAGTCTACTTTGTGGGATCAACACGTGCTTCCCAGTTTAACATAATTTTTTTGAAGCAAGTGAATGACAGTCACGCACCCCGTACGTTTTAAAATGTGTTGTGCCAAGTTGTCGGGGCATGGGTATGCCACTTTGCAAAGTGAGTGGAGAATCGAGTTGTATTTTGGTGAAAGTTGACCACAACACGAGCTTTCGAAGAGTTCAGCATATTTTTATCTTTTCCATGTCATACATATTACTTTAAACACACTTGTTGGCACAAAAATCGAGGTCTCGAGGGTATCGAGTGTCGACATCAGCATTTAGTCGGGAAGCATGGAAAAACTTGGCTCCTTGGTGTTCTATGCGATTTCATTGTTCACCAGGGTGTGTGGTCGTATCCAGTGGTTCAGGGCCAAAAATGACCCTGACCACTTGTTCTATGCGACTGCCTCCCAGTGTTCCTATGTGGTCGCATAGAACACTCATCTCCACCCTTTTAAATTTTAACACACGAACCCACTTCCTCACATCACTCACCACCCACACTCAACACCACTCGATTATCCCTCCCAAATCATCACCATGCACCACTCGCGCTTCCTAGTCTCCACTCATCTTCATTGTCCAACAAGAATTGCAATAAGGTATGCTCCCTTTTGCATTTTGCCTTATCTATGTTTTCTTCAAAATGTTGTGGAGTCTTTCTTAATGATTGCGAAGGAGTGGGGATTAGGTCGTGATGGTTTTGATGTTAACACTTTGAATTGGGATGAAAAATTTTGACTACTTTCTTATCATTGTTGCTTTGATTTCCTTGAATAAAATGGTATGCCTATCACGTGTTCGATAAATTGTTTATGTGACCCTTTGTGTGTATTTACGATTCACTTCACTATTGACATGGTTGAAATTCATTTAAAATGAGATTTTATGTAGAGATACCTTGTCCATTATCATTACACACATCACAACCACATTGGCCACCACAAGAGCATGACATGACCTCGGCATGTGACAATTCATGTCGCCTACTTCGTCCCCCTGTTTTATGACCCTAATGACATCCATTTACTTTCCATTTTTGATATGTGGTGGACTAGATTATCCTATTTCATATGCCCAGAGGTTGCTCAGGACAATGTCAAATTTTCTTGTCGGTGTCATGGGGCGAACATACCTAGTCGAACACGATATTGTTTGCCTGACTTGCATTGCTCAACTTGTTTTGGGGTTTGTTTTCGGGTTGTTACATTTATAGCCTATCATACCCATAATTGTCCCCATGTGCATCCTATGTTGAGTGAATACATATTTGCTTTGCTCTCACACATGCTTTACATACTTTATCTTTCGTACATCAACGTTGTGATTTTTGTGTCACATTCACCTTCTTTTAGGTCCATTTATGCTTCATATATACCTTACATGTATCAAATTATTTGTATTCCAGAATGTCTCCCAAACCTACTTCCAAAGGGAAAGAGAAAGTTGTAGACACCTTGGGCACTGCCCGCACTCGCGGACCTGAATGGGGCATACAACGATTTCTCAATCAAGAGGCCATCACTCGTTACTCTGAGATTATTGGCCATTGGGCCATGCTTCCTAAGAGACTGGTCCGCCTGGAGGATTTTTCCAATTTCGAGATAGCTACTTTGGTCAACCACTGTGGTTAGGAAAAGTTCATCGAACGACCTCATTAGGTATACGAGGGACTCGTTCCGAGTTTTATGCCAACTTCAACTTGGATATCGACACCCCCAGGTCCGATCACCAACATCAGACATGGGTGCGTTATAAGTGGATTATGTTTACATCGGAGGTCATTCATGACTACTATCATCTAATGCGGGATAACATTAGTCGTATTCCTGGTGATTTCCATTGGAGCACAATTGGGGGGGTTCTACTCAGGCGTGAGGATACTTGGCCATTACAGACTTCCGTATGGCATCAAATTGAGCTTACACCGTCGATCACTATTCTCTGGTTGTTCAATTGTCACAACATCGAGCCCACCACACATAAGACTACATTTACTGATCCTACAGTCGAATTCCTATATCACTTAGTGAGGGGTCAAAAGATTGATTTGGCGACCTTCATATATGATCAGATTTACTCTCAGAGAGTTTGGGGAGATCGTCAACGTTCACTTATTTTTCCAAGTCTCATCAGTGGAATCTGCAAGAGGGCCGATATTACTATCCCATCCAGAGAGCTTCCTGAGAAACCCAGTCCATTCATTAAACTCACTACTTTGGAGGCCCAGGATCAAGCTCGGGTGAAGCATAGAGAGAAGCAAGAGAGGGCGTGATTGAGACAACAGCAGGCAGTATAGGATCTCGGTGCAGAGGACGCAGAGATGCCAGAGGCAGTACCACCGGCACCACTGGAGGTTGACACACAGTTGCTATGCCAGATGTTCGCTACTATGACCGGCTCGATCAGGGGTATCGAGGGTATTGGACAGACAGTGGGTACTATGGGTACCACTATCCAGACACTTCGTGATAACATGATTACCACTCGTACCTTTGCGTCCACTGCTAGTCGAGAATCGCTGGCTACCCGACGCGAAGTAGAGGTCCTGAGTGGGCAGATAAATAACTATGTGGGCCGAGTTGACGGGATTCAGCTTCGTGCTAATAAATCCATGGATCGGTTGGGGAACATTGAGGTTGATGTTCAATACCTGCGCTCCAAGGTTACCCAGCAGTCGGAATTGATGAGACAGATACTTGCCCATCTACCACCACCATCTGCTGATCACACTGCTGCTCCGTAGTTCCATCCACCACCATCTTACTGATCAGGGAGTATTCTGGACCCCACTTTCGTTATCTTTTGTTTCACTTTTGTTTACTGATTTTGTTTGCTAGCCGTCGCCCACATTGAGTGCAGTGTGTCGTATAAGTTTGGGGGTGATTTTCATTTTTCATTATACTGTCAGTTCTTTGTTGTGTGTTTTAAAAAAAATCAATTTTCCATTTGTTTGCTAAGTTACTTTTAGTTTTAATATTACATCTCGAAGTAGTAGTTTAACAATTTTGTGTACTTATGTGGGTTTGACAATTCTACTAACCATGATGTTAAATATTAGCCTATGTATGGACCGAGAACAATAAAAATTGTATATTATTAGATTGATCAATACATGTTAATGTAGAACTTGATTTACTTTGTGCACAACGCTCATGCTTCCATATTGGGCTAATGATTTGACTCATTGCTTAGAGATAGTTGAACATACAAAATATAGCCGGAAAACCTCTTTTGTTGCTAAACAATGACCAATTTTTAGAATAGTTTAGATGCGATTGAACTGTTGCAAGGGAGCATTGAGACGAATAGGGGTTCTATGCATGATATTATGTGTAGATTGTCTAAAACTAATGAGATGAAAACGAAATAAAAGTTTCATGTTAGGGTGTAGTGTTAGAAACTGGGTGTCTAAAAGAAAATGGGCATTGCACTAATCATAGAATAAACAAAGACATTTGTTCATGCCTGTATAACCCGAGTGATTAAGCCTACAAGGGTTTAAAACCTCGTACCCTATGGTCATTTGACTTGGGAGTCATCGACCTAAAACTCGCTACAAAGGTTATATAGAAAGTAAAGGAAAGATGTTATATAAAAGAGAAAAAAATGGTATCTATCTAATGATGAATTACATACGTACTCTTGTGTATGAAATGCATTGTTTAGTCCCAAACACTCGGTTGATAAGACTATATCTCTAATGTGAGGCAACTAGCTTAATTTAATCTCAATGGTTGAAGAAATCAAAAATAGGAGAACCTCTGCTTATTAAAGTGTGAAATTTTGATAGTATAATTCTTCTAAACTAAGAGAGGGAAATGAATAGATGTAAATGAGTTCAACCTTAGAACACACCCCGGGATACTTAAGTGAAAAGAATAAGTTTGGGGGAGTGTGTATCTTTCGAGTGATGACAGTGAAAAATTTGACTACATTAGGTCAGGTATGAGTAAACCATGATCCTAATATGTTGGAATGAGTTTACACACACACACGTCGAGTTTTGCATATAACATGTGGAGATTGATGTAATTTTGTACGGCTGTAGTTGTTCATGTATTTCTTACTAAGTTCCAATCCTGAGATACGTCAAATTGTTAAACCATGTGTTACTTAGAATTAAGTTATGACTTTGCTTGAGGACAAACAATGATTCAAGTTTGGGGGAGTTGATAAGAGCGCTTTTACACGTCTATTTAGGTTCACAAATATGGATAATTGAAATTTAATGTGTTGAATATAGCTTAATTCGATGTAATTTGTATTTATAGAATCATATTGATGGATAGAATGAAAAGCATGCGAAAATGAGCAAAAAAGGACCAAAATGGAATAGAATGAAAGTTTAATGACTGAAATACTAATAGCCAAAAGATGATCCGGATGAGAACTTGAAGAGGCAAAGGTGACTAGGTCAAATTGAGCATGGAAGTCATGCATTGGAAGGAGATAAAATGGGAAAAGAGGTCAAGAAATCTATGTTTGAATGTTCAAGGACCAAATTGCCTTAACTTGGAAATAGTTAACACTATGCAGTCGCATAGTGTTAAGTGGATGCGGTCTCAATAGGGGCTGTAGGGCAGTGCACATTTCAAGTCTTCTATGCGACTGTATACATTCCTTCTATGGGGTCGCATAGAAGGAAATTTGAGCGAAATTCTGGTTTCCTTATTTACTTCAAACTCCTATGGAAACTCAATTTCTACATATTATTTAACCATAATCTCGTCCAAAAAGAGGGACTACGCATTCTTTGAGAGAAAAAACATATTGGAGAGCTAAGAAGAAAGCGAGAACGAGGACTTTCACTTCGAGCTTCAAGATTTCAAGATTTAATTCAAGTTTTTGGTGATGTCTTCTTTTTATTATTTTTATCGTTCTTTTAATTTACTCATGTTAGGCTAGACTTTTAATGTACTAGGTGAATGGTGAATCTCGCATTGTGATATTTTAATTTCTATTTTGCAATTTGATATTTAAACACGTATGGATGTTGAATGATTTATTTACACTTTCTTGCCTCGATGATTATAGTGTACAATAATTGTGTGAATTTGAGTGGTTTAATTTATGCATTCGAAAGAAGAAAAATAAACTCAACAAGGTATAAATCATCGTAGGGTTCATATGGATAGAAATATACCGCTATACTTTATGCAAATCTCTAAGTGTCTACAAAATATCATGTATATTGCATTCGTCATAGAAATATAGTCAAATGGTATGCTAGAATAGGTTCAATTCTACTCGAAAGAGATTGTCGGATAGGTTAGAAATATTGATTCTTCAACCAATTCATCATGTTATCAAATTGTGAAATATAGGTTAAAAGTGAACTTTGTTTGGTGATTCGGGATCCTAATGCGCTTTTTCATACATTAATTTTACTCAAATCTTTTGCATTGAAACGTCATTTTTACATTTAGTTCGTAATTTTAGTTTAAATTGCATGTTAGTTTTAGTTTAATCATAGAATCTGAAAAACTCATCTCAAATTTAATACATTCGATTAAGGTCGCGATAATAAAAATCAAGTTAAATCAATTCTCGTAGGAACGATACTCAAAATTTTAGGATTTTCCCTTTATTACATGTCAACGAACCGTACACTTGCGATTATTTAAATCTGAAACATATTTTTGTGAATAATATATATATTGTAGCCTCTAATTGTGATTAGAGAAGACTTTGTGTATCCGCTATTTGATCACTAGTAGAGGTTTTAACTGAACTAGGTCCCGAGGTTTTTATTCCTTACATTGGGAAAGTTGTTCCACGTAAAATAATTTTGTATGTTCTTGTGGTTTGGTGTGATTTTTTTTTTTTTTTTTTGAAAAATATTTTCAGCATATAGAATTGTTAGGAAAAGCGTTTTACTTATTTGCTTTTGGGAGAAGAATTATTTCGCTATGTGTTTATTTATTTGCATCTCTCCAGACATATTGTGCTAAAGTATAGCAAATAAAGTAAGAAAATAAGGAGAAAAACTAGAGTAGATGCAAGAGAACTGAAAGGAGATATTTATTTTTCTATTGCCACTATCAACTTGAGTTTATCAACAAACAAAGACAATTTCATAAGCCAAAAGTTACACTATCAGTGTAATGTAAGTATGAGAAGTTACAATATCGAAATTTAAGGAGTATCTTGTTAGCATAACACGATAGCTCTAACAAGAACGTAAAATAATGACATTAGGTTTAGAAATGGAGCAATCTACTGCGTAAAAAATTAAAATGAGCGATCTAATTGCTACACTTGAGGTTGAGTGATATTGATGAAACTTTACTAGAAGCTGAGTGCTAAAAAATTCATAATATATCCATTTTGTATCATTCTTATTGATTTGCATGAAGAATTTTTGTTTTTTTTAATAATGAGATTCTCATATATAGATATTTAAATTAATACTGATTGGCTCTACTTCTTCACTTACAAAGTGCATGTTTAGCTAAATTCCCAAAATTATTAACAAGTTCATAACCCAAAAGTCAATGTCAAAATACTTGGATTAGGCTCATTAAAGGCCCAGTTTTCTACTGGTTTAAGGTTGCTGAGACCCGATTAAAAGCAGTGACAGTCGAGGCTATCAGAACTATTGTAATGATAATCACATTAAAGAGCCAAGGAAGCAACTTAAGTATAAGCTGTGGTCTGTACGATCCTCAAAGGAAGTAGGAGTCTAATAAAAACTAAAGACTCCAAAAACATTGTCAGAGCTAAAGAGCTGGTATGATCTATTGATTATTATCAACTTCGAGTGGTTTCTCTTGTATGTTTTAAATATAGATTTAAGCATCGGAGGACCACTAAAATTCTTTAACCTTTGTGTGAATGTGCGAGTCGGAACTGTGAAGAGTGCCTTGTAGGAAGTCTAGAAGTGGAGTAGAGCATTTTTTTGGTCATAATATTACCTTTTTTGGCTTGTTTAAAGTGAATTATTGACACCTTTGTTAAGGTGTGTTCGATAATATTTGATAGTATTAATAATAAAAATATTTAAAAAAATTCGATTGTATCATGCGAGTCTATTGAGTAAGGTGTATAAAACACGTACATTTGTCCATCGCTTTATAAATACACACTAATTGAAAATATTTTTGATAAATAAACCAACCACTTTACAAATGTAGAATTAGGCTTTCTTTGAGATGATTTTTACTTTTGCTTTCTATAGAAAAGCTTTTAGAGGAGTTGCATTGATTTTTGTTTGAAAACTAATTCTTAAACGAGCTTTCTTTTCCGAATGATTTTAGAGAAAGTCACAATGGACCAATGGAGGGAAAAAAATGCTTATAGCCTACGTTTGGAAAAAATATATAAATGATTTAATTTATAAATAGATATAAATAAATAATGAATAAGTGAATAGTATTAGTGAGTCCACTTGAATGTGATTGAAAATGAAGTACTGTCATTTATAAATAATTTATAAATTTTGTCAAACAGAGACATAAATATTGAAAACAACTTTAAACCAAAAAATTAAGAACCCGACAAACAAAAAATGATTTCACATCTTCCTTGATTTTCTCTCAAAATTATTCTATATTTATAACAACTGTCTCTTGCTCCTCTATCTCTTTGGTAAATGTATTCAATTGATGGAGTGGCAGAAAAATGTAAATATGTTTGACGGAGAGGGAGATGTGTACCATATATTTTGTTTTTAATGAATTAAGTACTCGTTTGGAATGACTTTTGAAAAGTTAAAATGAGTTTTTCAGATCCAAAAGATGTCCTTGAATTCGTTTGGCTAATTTTATTTTTTATTTTTTTAGTTGAAGAGTTTTTAGAAGAAGTTGGTCTAATGTGACTTTCTCTAAAACCATTCGGAATAGAAATTAAGCTTGTTTAGTTTTCAAACAAAAATCAATGTAACTTCTCTAAAAGCTTTTCTATAGAAAGTAAAAGCAAAAGTCATCTCAAACGAACCCTAATTCTACATTTGTAAAGTGGTTGGTTTATTTATCAAAAATATTTCAATTTGTGTGTATTTATAAAGCGATGGACAAATAAAATTGTGGTACATTATATTTACCCTTCTCTAAATGACATGAACATTGTGAAGTTTGAGAAATACAATTTTGACTTTGAAAATTGTTAAGTCCAAATTATAATTGACAATTTTTAAATTTGTAATTGGCAATTTCCTTAATCAAAATCAAGTTCTAGTTGAATTGTATTAGGAGTTTATCGACTTGTAATCAACACATTTTGAATCACAACAATCGGATATCAGAAGAGAAAGTTATGATAAAAATATTGACAACTGCTCAACTATTGCTCGCCTATCATTGGATCTAAATATTCAATAATTTAAAACTTTTAAAAAATACTAATTTCATTGTCTCAATCGATACCTCTCTCATATAATGTCAAGAAACAACTAACACCTAATCAAAACTTACATCATGCATTTGGCGAGATTAGACTTGTCATGTTTCACTCAAAATCTTAATTAATAGTCGTATTATTTGAGCTAGCCTGCACATGCATAGCGCAAATTTTTCAAAATCATCCCATGTACAAACATATCCAATATTAAAATTAAAAATTAAACTTTTTTCATGCTAACTACTTCAGGACTATATATATGTATATAATGTCTAGAGTAGCAATATAATGTATAGAAGTTTAAATTCAGTATAATACTTTATTAAAGAAATTATTGTTTGTGTGCTACATAACAAATCGGATAATAAATCTTCCATAAATGAGGAGTAGCGGTCTAAAATTGGTGTGCAAAAGTCCAAGAAAATGGAGGGACATAAGAACATGACTAATGTAATATCAGCAATTAATAAAATGTATGCATCCTTCATTTCGCTTGGTCTTTCATGGCGTGCTGGACAATATCTTCTACCCACCAAAGCTTACATCGTCATTGTCATATCCCAACCAGTCAACATTATTCTTCTATTCTAGTGAGCCATCGTAATTATAATCTTGATTTAAAACCTTAGTGTTTAATTCCCTTTTTTTTTTTTTTTTAAATATCATAGTGCATCATTCTTGTTCTTATACTATTTCGCAATTATACTAGACAAGATTAATATATATAAGTATACTGGTTTGCGTTGAGAAAATAGTTTATATCATATCAGGGTTAAATAAATAGTTTGAAATATTTTGTCGACTTTTATGCTTTTTAACTGTTATTATCTGAAAATATTTTTTGATAATCTTCGCATGCACAAGATCGCGTTTGAACTGTGCCACTAAATTGGGTCAGCTGATGCTTACATATTTCGCAGAATCTTTAAGATTACAATGCAGTTTAAACCAGAAAATTATCGTCCTTTTATTTTGAAGGTTATTTGGCTCATTTAAAGAAATGAAAACAATAACATTGACTTCAAGAAACTTTAATTAAAATAATTGAGAGAGGCAATGTGAAAATAAGATTTAAACGACCACCACGACGTACGCTTGTGGGGAAGGTATTGATTGAGGTGAGGAGACTCAAGAAAATGACATTAAAAGCACGAGATTCATGCAATTTGACAAATTCGGGAGAGAAGGTACCAATCGGACGTAGAAATTATGGCAAAAGTTTCATTTGCATGCACGTTTGAGTATTTGCTTTCTGGATTTGCCACTTTAGCCCTTGATTGGTCCTTATTTTTTAAAAATTCATTTTTTAATCATACATTATTTCAATAAAATAATTTTGCACGTTAATTTAAACTTTATTTCTATTTTTAACAAAAAAAATCTCCAAAAAATTATTTTTTTATAAAATTTATTCTCAAAAAATATCCACCAAATATGGACTTTAATTTGCACAACTTGTCGCATTGAAAACCAGCTGCTATCACAAGCCCTCAATCTTTGAAACTTTATATACGTTTCATACTCGTGCACACACATTTGATGACTAAAACCTGGAAAAGTAATACTTTAGAAATGCATCATCAGTTTGACTGTGGATGAAGTCAACAAAAGAGACAACCCACTTTTTCATTTTTCAATATAATGGCGTTCTATAATTTTATTATTTTTATTTTTTAGAGAAAAAATCTATGTAAACCCAGTGTAGGGAAAGAACTTCACAAATTGATTTGCAATAGCTTGGAATTTTACAATAAATATCCTAAAAGTAGGTTTAGCCCAAATCATTTGATTGGACTTAATTATTTGATGTCGATTAGGTATAAATTTTTTAGATTATAAGTTGTGATTTCGATAAAATATACACATAAAAAGTAAAATAAAAGTTGTGAGTCATACAGAATGTATGGATAAAAATTATGTTTTATCAGCGAATAATCTTCAAAAGCTTTGCTATACAGATTCTTAATATTAAAACTTAGAATTCAATCTAAAAGGTTAACATTATTGGGATTTTTCATGGAAATGTCAAAAGAAATATGAAAAATGAAAATATCTTGCAATTATTACGATTATTGCGATAACACTTCGCCCTTATTTGATGGTCATTATTTTGATAAAATAGAGTATTGAATAATGAATTTTTGGAAATTGCATAGTTAAAAAGTATGAAAAAGTTTTTAGTTTATGTACAAAATATTTTATTGTGTAAATGTATGATTGAAAATGAGTATGAGAATTAAAAAATTTTGAAATAATGGTTATCAAACAGGAATTCAAGATGTTTAGTATGGAATATTAACCATCTTATAAAATACTTTCTAAAATATACTAAGTAAGCCTGGATAGATACAAAACTCACCTATGTGTGTTTGATAGGTATGAAATTGGACGTGTCAATTAATAGCTAAGACTAGTGGCTCTATTTGTAAAGGTTTGACGATGTCCGATATATGCTCTTGTTTAAGAGTTTTTACCAAGTTTTGAATACTTTGTGACGAAGTCGTATATTTTGGGATATTTATAAATCTTCATTGTCACATTTTGCCACAATTTTTTTTTTTTTTAATTTGAATAAGTTATTGGTGTTTCAAATTTTGCAAATGGATCCTTTTAAGAAAATGACATGATTACTCCTCCTAGCCTCCTAGGATTTTTAAGACTTTCTATAGGAAAAAATGTTACTATTCAAAATGTCCTTATTATATTTATTGAAGAAACCCCATATTCTCTCCATCTCCCAAGAAAATTATCCTTTTAGGAATTAAAAAAAAAAAAAAATCTGAAAATACTCCCAAGAAGAAAGAAATATCATGCTAAACAAAATGTTACATGTAGTCTCCTCAATTATTAAAATAGGAAAAAGTGTCAAGCTAATAGGTTGTCATTGTAATTATATAATATAAATCGATAGTCTTCTACTCTTAAAGAGTTCAAAATTTTTACCCGCATTCATGTCTATGAATAAGAATATATATGCTATATTGGGTTAATTACGTGGACAGTACATAAGTTTACATTTGTTTCAAAATCATACGTAAACTAAGTTTTATTTCAAAATCATACGTGGATTCACAAATTGTTTCTCATCCAGAAAAATTATTTTCGTCAGTTAAAATTAACAAAACAATTCACATGGTAAACAGCGCATCTACATTTATATGGCATAGCGGACTGTTGAATAGAAAGTTATAAATTTCCCCATATTTCTTAAATTATTTAAATTATATTTGAATTGATTGATCATTGAAATATTAAAATTATGTTTAATTGAAGTTGAGGAGAAATCAATAATTGAAAAAAAAAAAAAAAAGAGTTAAATAAAGGGCCAAATTAGAAAGCATTATTGAAAAAAAAAATGTTCTCTAAATTTAGAGCCCATTTGATGTATTTTTTGAGAATATATTTTGTAAAAATTGAATTTTTGAAAAAAAAAATTTTGATTAAAAAGTGAAAAGAAAATTATAAGTCTACGTGCAAAATTATTTTGTTGTGAAAATATGTTGTTAAAAATCAGTTTAAGAATAAATTTTAAAGAATCTCTATCGAACATGGATTTATAGAGATATTCTCTATTATACATAAGATGTTTTATATAAATAAGATGTTTTTTTATTAGAAATACTCTAACAATGTCATCATTTGAAAGGAAATGTGTGTTTTTCTTCTATATTTTGTTCATTGGTGCACTTTATCTATGAGTGTGCCATTAGAATAATGCTAAATGTTTATTGTGGAGTTGACATCATTGTGTACATTTTACTGGAGTTTAAAAAGTTGTGAAAGGGAAAGTTTGTTTTTTTTAAAAAAAAAATTGACCAATTATGTGTCTTCACGTGTCAAAAATAATATAGAAAATGATATACATGTAACATAATTGATATCATTATGCACTTTGTTTAGTTTGCCTACTACACGCATGCGATTGAGAATTAGAATCATCAAATAAAAGAAATCTGAAGAATACATTTTTAACTTACTACAAATGAATGTTAAGATAGATGCATGGACTCCATAAATTTAGAGGGTAAATCCAACATCTATTAATACTATGCTCAATCGAGTCATAGTTCTATAAGACATGTTAAAGGATAAATCTCGCATCAATTAAATATAAAAATATTAATATATAATTTTTTTTCTTTTTACATATGAAGATTTGAATTACTTATTTTAATAAAGTTAACTTATTAAAATCGATAGAACCAAGGTTCTTAGTATGATATCAAATTCCATAATGCTCAAACAAACCATTTGATCAATCTAGAAACTTAAATGAGCTATCTAATTTTAAGATTGGTGTGCTCAAACGAATCATCATCTTGTGGAACATATTAAATGATAAATTCAACATCCGTTAATTATAAAAATATTAACATCTCTTAACAAAGTTGACCTTGTAATATTGAACCCTTAATCTTAGCTCCTGTTTTGGTCATATTAAAATTTTAATTTATTTTATTTTCTTTTCTTATCAGTAACACATTCTCTAATAAAATAATAATACACGTAAATCCAAATTTTTCCTTCTTTCTTAACCACATATTCTTTAAAAAAAAAAAGGAACAAAAAATATTATTCCAAAATACATTTTTCCCAACAATCTCATTAAGATGGAGCCCAAACAAGGGTTTAACATAAATTAGAAGAAATACTAAAAACATTTTGGACAACATTCAGTATGAAACATAAGTTGGCCAAAAAAGAAGTAAAAATTTCATTATTGATGCTGCATGATTGATTAGTGCATATCAGATATGTGTGATCAACGTTTTAAAAAGGATAGTCAATTCGTGATTCAACATTTAACTGTAATTTTAAGGCTAGAATGATGTCTTCATTATTTTTCAAAGTTCTGTTTTCTATCCATTATATTTTTCAAATAATGTATAATAAGTGTTGCACATGACATTGGAATTGTTAAATCAACTATTACCATCCATTAAAGACTCAAAGGCCATAAAATTGAAAAATTAAAAATGTAAATAAGGTAAAAAATTAAAAATAAGAATTATTGAAGAACCGAGTGCCACATGGTACAAAAGTTGTACACTCCACGTTATGATTTTCCTTTATTTTCAAATGAAACTGGGAAATACCACTAGAACAATCTTCTGGAAAACTATGGAATATAATCCCCTAGTTTTCTAGGGGATTGTTCAAGAAGAGGGATCCAATGGAATTATAACCGTAACTAGTAGAAAAGTACACACCGAGCAAATGCCAATTATACATGAAAAGCAAATACATTAAAGATTTGATATTTTTAGGCCTCACAATAAAAATAAAGATTCTATATACAGTTTTGACCTGTCTAAATTAATTTATCAATAATTAATAACTTCTGGAATTTAATAAAATTTCATAAAATCAATGCAGCTCTAATAATTAGTAGAATTACATTGCTTAGTTTTAATAAAATTTCATAAAATCAATCAAGCTCTAATAATTAGTAGAATTACATTGCTTAGAGAACCATCTATCTAGAGTATCATGTTTCTTTCTGGTTGTCTTGATCTCAACAGTATACCTGGAAATCTTGGAAATCCTTATGAATTTGAATTAGTAGAATTACATTGCCTAGAGAACCATCTATCTAGAGTATCATGTTTCTTTCTGGTGGGATTTGAAAGGTCAAGAATAGATATACATGAATGTAGGACGCCTAATTTATCTTCGTTAGACATAGGAAGTTATCATCCATATATTCTTTGATTTTCTCTACATGATATTCTTGTGAAGGTGTAGTTGCTATGATATCTACATCCGATATTTTCTCATGGTCAATTTCTTGCTCCTTCTCTAAATTTAAGAGGCTATTAATATACATTGACTGACGGATTGGCAGGTGCTATGTCTTATTCTATTGCTGGTTGATACACTTATTTGGACCTAAATATATGAACATTTAATACTTCTTTTGAACAATTATAGTCTAATTTATTGTATATTTCGTTTATTAGGTAAAACTCGATAAAATGAAATGGAATTGAACATTGGCGAAAAAGGACAAGATCCAAAGTTTGGGGATTAAAGTGTCATACCTCACAATGAAAATTTGAGAAAGCTATGGGTCAATTGGATGTAATTAAAAATAAAAAATGAGTAAATATGGACATAATCAATTTTCAATCGTATAAGTATATTCCAGATTTTTAGCCCCGAGAATAAGACCCATTTTTGACCTAGTAAAATTTTGAATTGCAAAAAAGCTATTTATTATAAAGTTGTAGCCATTTGAGTTATCTTTACAACCCAATTTAATATCTTCAAGTTGTACAATATAGAGTAGCGACGCCGAGGATGTATCTAGGGCGCATTTTGACCTGTTTTGAAGCCCATAAAAACCATATATTCGACACAAACATGGGAAAGAGTATAAATACAAGTTTTTGACACTTTTGAGGGAGTTCCACCCAATTTGTGAGAGAGAAAAACAAATAATTATCAAGATCAAAGAGAAAAAGCTATGTTTCGAAGACTTGAGGTTGAAAAAGATTTTTGATACAAGATTCAATTCTTTACATGATCAAGATTTCAAAACCCAGTTATGAACTCTATACTTTTTGTTTTTTATCATTATTATGAGTAGCTAAATTCATAGTTAGTGTGAACTATGTAATTTATGTGTGACCGTTTATTTCTTTTATTCAAGATTTTAATTTTTTAAATGTATATGTGTTAATTTTATTCATGAATTTAATATTTTGAATTTTTTGGCCAATTATTCAATGATTTTGTGAATTTATTACGAATCGAGAAATAATTTTTAGATTTTGACAACCTAGTAAAATTCGGTAATTTAATATAACGTGTAGAGATATCTATATTAATTATTGCGGTCACTATATGATTTTTAGAACTAATATTTCGTTTATCTAATGTTGATACGCATAGAGATGTGTGATTGAATTAGTTAAATAGGTTAAATGAAAACTCGAGAGAGAGGTAAATTGAATACAATATAATAATATGATCGAACACTATATTAGGTTATGGATCTTGAATTAAGATTTAAAGGTAATCAATAGATGAAATTGTTATGTCCTAATATATGTTCATTATTTGAATTCTAATTCGATTTTTGTGTAGTTTGCTAATTTCAATTAGTTAGATAAAAAAATCATAATTCTTTGTTTTTTTCGATCAAATTAAAGTTAGAAATAATTTAACCAATTGTTAGATAGTAGTACTCGTGGAAACGATATCTGGACTTATTGATCCACTATATTACTTATTGCGATCCATACATTTGTGGGATATAAAAATCGACAACACTTGTAACTTACAAAAATAATATATAAAACTATATTAACACAATGGAGATTTGCTAACTACCTAAAAGTATGGAGAGATATAAGCAAATATAAAGGATACAATTTTTTTATGTAAATGTTTTATATATTAATAACCTCAGATAATCAAAAAAATCATCGTATAATGGATCGTATTAATTTAAAGAGACGCATTTGAACCTCGGTACCACAGTCATTCAACGAGATTCAAAGTACCAGGTCGGAAAGTTTTGTTATTACGAATCTTGTTTAAATGCAGTCATTGATTTTCTTATCTTGTGTTGTTTTCGTGCTTTCTTTCATTTTTTTTAATTCAATTTGTGCATGGGAATCCGTTGTCTGGAAGTGCCATTGCATATTCTATATTCATTGAATTATTGTTTCAATAATGCTAAGTGTACATTCTTTGATCTACACTTAGTTTGACATAACCCATGTTTTCAAAAAACGTAGGTGGAAAAAGTTTCTTTTTTTTAAACTGTCCAATGATGTGCTGCCACGTGACATGATGTAAACAATGATGTAAAAGATGATGTACATGTAATATGATTGTTATTTTTTTTATTATAAGTGGTTAGGTAGAGCCTTCCAAGCAACGGCATTTAAGAGCCGTCTGATTTAGTTAACTACTGAATGCAACATCCAACTTTTAGGTAAGACAAGAATAATAATTGTAGGATCACGCTACGAATAGTTGATCACATTTTCTGAGAAACCATGTTTTTCTAATTTACAAATGATTTTATTAAAACAGTTTCATGTAGAAAATGAACTAAAACAAACAATAACACGTTCATTTTTTATCAATACTGAGAATCATAACAGTTTCTTTTGACTCTTTAAATCACCGACTATCTGCAAACTATGGTTGAGATTTTTTTTCGTAATGAATAAAGTTCCAACTAGTTACTTAACCCGAACAACAACTCCTCCTAATTTATCACACTTTTCTAAAGAAATCGAAAACCATATCAAGGACCATCACATTTTGACAATTCTGTATAGAATATGCTGCATGCAAAACACGCTTATTTTGAACAACCCAAAACCCTATCAGTAATCAATTTCAAAAAATATCCAACTGGCTTTGTTGTTGTATTTTTATATGTGACACGTATGGTGTTGCAAACACGCCTTGATGGCACTAATCATAAATTATCTCTGTTAATTGTCGTCAAATGGATTTGTTAAGACGTAGCTGATATATGCAGTCACATTCTTGAATTAACAATGTTTTGTTTGTTGAAATTTTATGGAGAGAGTATTAGTTAATATGGAAAGGAGTCAAATGACGCAAATCTAGATATTAATATTTATATACTAGGCCAATTATGGTATTTATCGCGAAGCGGAATAAAGGAAACTGAAAATTGTTTATTTCTTATACCAAGGTTTGGCCCCCATTTTGGAGAATTTATAAATTTTGGAATAGTGATCGATGAGATAATGTGTGGTTGAAAAATAATGAAAAATTTTAGATTTGTGTGTAATATTATTTTATTTAGAGAAAATTTTAATAGAGGCCGAACAAGGGCTAAGCCCATTTGGAATAATATAGGATCCGTTTGGCAGAGCTTCTACTTTCATAAAATAGCTTCTTGAGAAAGTTGTCATAGATTAGTTTTCTCTAGATATTCTTCTACTCACATAACACTTTCAAAGAATTATCCAAACGTAATTTCTTAATCTCAAAATCAACTTTTAACTTCTCTAAAGCCCAACTAGACGAACCCTTAGAATTGCATCTTTATTACTCATTCAGTTTAGATGGCAAAATTCGATTTAGAACACCATTGCCACCATCTTCTCAATATATATTTGAGTAGTAGACAAGATAATTAGTAAAACACCGAACTAGAAAATAAGAGTATTATAATTTATTAAATTTTCCTATAAAGGATGAAACTATGAAATTTGTATTACTCTTTAATAGTTTTCATAGTAAGAATATCATAAGAAAAATTTGCTCTTCTCCTCTCATAAATAAATAAATTTATCGTACATGCAGCTTAATCTCATAAGATATTAAGATCGTATTTACTAATTACATGTAACTATTTAGAAGACACATTGTAGTCTTATAATTATCCAACCCAATCTTTGTCATTGTTTAGCTATTTTAGATGTTCAATTATAAGAATAATTTTAGATGTTCGATATTAAAAATTATAACAACATCATCAACAATAATATAAAATTTGATGTTTCATTCTCATTGAATCTCAATAATTGGAATTAGGCGCAAAATGATTGTTTTGTCCCTCGACTTATATCATCTTATGGTGTTATAAACTTCTTTTCTACAATATATATTAAATTCCTATCTAATCACAAATGTAATAATTAGATAAAAATGATTATTTAATTGTTGATTACTCTAAATAATTTGAGTAAAAAAAAAATATCTATATGAAGGAGATATTTATCTCTCTATCCCATTTCCTGTATATATTTCCAATATTCAAACGTTTGTACTCTGAAAGCAATATGCTATTGATCACTTTGTAATTGTCTGTGTTTAATGTATCAAAAAGTCTGAGTCATTAACCAAAATTCATTACATATAGATCATATATTGATCCATTGAAATCTTATTAATTGAAATTATTTAAAAGTCTTAGCTATATAAATTCAATCTCCAATGAAAGTAGGTGAAAACAAAATCTTTTGGAAATTTAATCATGCTAATTTAGTATCTTTATGATAAAGCATTCAACACCTTGATCATTTTGAAAATTGAAATGTTACACATGATATACTCGAGGATCTATGAGACTTTAGAAGTCGAGTCTCCTCCAATTTCTCAAAGAATGATATAACGCGAATTTGCTGTAGGACTTCAGTTTTAATTAACTATAATGTTTTATGATTTTTTCTATTTTATGCACTTTAATTATAAATTTAATAAAAGTGAATTACAATATTAAGTTTTGGATAATTATATTCGCATAACAATTTTAATTAATTACACCATATTGAATTTGAGGTCCTCAATCTTTGCTCGTTATAACTCTTATTACCCTAACGTTTTTTAGATGGATTATTATCCTCATCATTTCATTAATTGGCACACTTCAACTCTAATAATGGTTGTCTAAAGATTCCTTACACCGTATTGCATTTAAGGTCATCAATTTTTGCTCGTTATGGCTCTTATTAACATTTTTTAGATGCATTATTATCTTCGAGCTTTCCTTATTTAGCACACCTTAGCTCTAATAATGATTGTCTAAAAAGTCAGTTGGCTGACGTAAAAACTCATTTGCCTATCATATTTAAAAGAAAACAATAATTGTATAAGTGCAGCAAAGTACTTTTTTTCCTCATTTCCAAACACGTAAACAAAATATTTTGACAGAAATCAATCAATCATCTTCAAAGGCAAACTGCGCTAATTAATTAAACGTTGAAGATAATAATTCAATAAAAAAATATTAAGGACACAAGTGTTATAATAAGAAAAGATTGAAAACCTTAAGTACAATCAAAATGTGGTGCAACAAATAAAAATTTTGTAATGAATGTCTTTACCTTAAGTTTTTCTTTTGAGATTTTACTATTTAAACCTTCATTATAACTTTGTCTTAGTTGATATCAAATAAAATTTATAAATGTTGGAGATTTATCATTCTTTGATCTAACATATCATTCAATCTTGAATTAACGAATTTTTCAATCTTCTTAAAATTTGTATAAAATCAACAATCTTTGATTTTATGTTGATCGTTTTCCGCTTCTCATTGCATCACATGCTAAAACTGCGTACTTTTATTTAAATTTTTTAATTATATACTATATACTTCAAGGGATGGCAACAAAATGGATGGTTTTGGGGGTAATTATCATCCCTGACCCTTTCGAGAATTTTTTTGAGTCCGGGGTAGGGGTCAAAAAGTCATTATTTAATGACATGTTGAATTTAAATACGATTTAAATTAAAAAACATTAAATATAACAAAATGAAAAGAACTAGTTGGTTTGGAGAATTCTAGGGACAATGTTCCTCGTACCTGACCAATTTTCTATTCGGAGCACGAAATTTCGGACAGTGTAATCTGGGTGAGATGGGACAGAAAACTTTACCATCCTAAATTTCACAATATTTGGTCTACTAGTATCATATAAAAGGTGGGTATATTGGCACCACATTTTTTACTCATTGCAGCACATTTTAATCACACTCAAGGTCTCAAGTATTTTTTATTCTAGCATTTATGTCCTTAACTTTTTTTCGTCGAATTATATTGTCGAAATTGCATTAATTAGTATATATCATTGTTGATTAAAAAAATATTCATATTTTGAAATTAGAGAAAAATATTTTCTTGCACTTTGTGTTACTTATTATTTTAAATATGATGGGCAAATGAGTATTTTATGCTTTTCCAACGTACTTGTTGAATGAAAATACGAGATGCATTAATTAATGAAAGTTTGATGATAAAAATAGAAATTGACGGACTTTGAATGCATAAATATGGTGCAACTAGTTGTCATACCCTCTTAATATAGACAACTATATACACATCTAAAAATAGAAATTGACTGCTCGACCTAAATATGTGAGTGCACATTTTTTCGTTGAAATAATAACATGGGATAAACATCCTCGCAGTAAAATCTATGCATGTTCATATGATCACCTATGATGTTCATAAAATATATCAAGACAAAAGACTGTATAACCATATTCAAATATGTTTGTTTTGGGGCTATAAAAGTATTATTATACTATTTAACAAGTCAAATATACCCAACAAAGGTTTCCAAAATATAGTAAAAAGGCTCTAAGACCAAAAGAGCAACTTCCAAAATAACCCTACGGGTTGTTATAAATGTACATCGATCATCGGAATCCTATAAAAGCTTTACACTCGCCATGTCTTCTATACAGTTCTATGCTTGCCTACAATGCAAAAACTACATAAGCTAAAGCTCAATAAGTAAAAATTATGCATGTCATGAATATGAATGCATGTTCATGCCATTTCCTTCAAAAAATTTATATCGGGAATGCATCATATTCAAATATTCATGAAAGTAAGCTCGAAGTAATTTTATTTGAAAACTTTTCTTTTCATTGGACTCTTGACCTACCTACTATGTACTGAATGGAGATCTGCACAATATCAACATCAATAATTCATAATCAAATAGACAATATGATATTGATACAATCGAGTGGACCATCTTCCTGTGACCATTAGATGTACATTCCGTAACTACACATATAATCATCCAAAAAGTATTCTACCCATAGAGCCAATAATCACAATATCACAAAGGCACAAACAAGTGTTTCCTCCTCCTATTATCACCAAAGGTACATTCTCTATCTTCCTTTGTGATCACTTGAAAAATCTCACTTATGATGCCAACAATTATTACATGAGCATATGCATACCTCAGTGTCCTAATGGCGGTCAATAATATATTTTATAATGCAAATTCATTTTCAAAATCATGTCATGAATGTTAAATTTTCAACTATGGACATATGTTGTGCATGCAGGTGCAAATGTTCTTGAATAACATACTCAACCAAAATAAATGCCAACATGTTCTTGAAACACATAATCAATCATTGTGACCAATATAGGATACACAATAAGTTCATTATCAAAGTTATATAAAAGTTATGACAAGGATCAATAAAAATATTTCAGCGGATACTATGTTTTTATATCGCAATTGCAAATGAATTTTTACTTACCTTTCGCTTCCCCGTGTGTGTGATCTCTACACGATGTAATTCAATTATATTTTCAGTTAAAGTCAACAACCAACTTGTATTACCATCTAATATCAAATAAGATCCTCAATTTGATAATTTTAACTCACACACAATCTCGTACTACGACCATAAATGTTAAAATAATCTAGATAGTGTTTGCACTTCACCTAACCAACCCTATGACTCCCACTATTTTCACGATCAATGAATGTAAACACCTCCTAATTGGATCATTAATGGCCAAACACTCGTTCAAATCAATCTCCAAGCTTTAGATGTGATTAGTGATCATGTAAAGGTGAAACTACATGAAATTTGAAAATAGACAGAATTTACCACTGTCCGGTTAATTTTTTTATATTTTTTCGCACCCTTAACCATATCCATTCATTCCCAAACTTTTTTCACACTTATATAACATGTATACGAATGTACCAATGTAACAAATCAAATGCATTGTAAATCATATTTCGCGACAGACATGACTAAGATATATCGCTACGAGCATGTGTTAATCCAAAATATAATAGGTAAAAGTTATATCTTTAACATAATATTCACAACAAACATTTTTCTCGCAAAACTTTATTGGAAAAATTGTTGCGACAAACTAACTCGTCGCCCTTTCGATTTTTCTGTACTTATATGTTTTACGATGACATTATGGCGACAAATATCTTGTTGCTATTTCGTACTTTTTACGTAAACAAATAATGTTGCGAGTTTGTTAATGCGATGAATGAACGAAAGATGTAACGAATACATTCCGTGACTCATATAGCGCTACAACCCCTACAACAAACATATTGTTGTCGCGAAATTATTTTTACAACAAAATCTCTATATATGTGACAACATTTTTTTGTCGCTATTTTGTTATTTTGTTGTAGTGCTTTTTTTGGAACACGGAATCAAGAATTTTACTATGGCTATTTTTAATTTCACTTGAATTAACATGCCACAAATCAGATTCTAACCTATTCAAAGTCATTTCTATACTTGTAACTCATATAAAAACATGGATATTGATAAATACATGTTATACTGAAGGTTAAAGGTAGAATTCAGCAACTATACAAGTTATGTCCTTGGTGATTTCACTCAATTTCCTTCAAACCAATTATCCCTCTTTTTGTAATAACAACGCCCCCAACATAATATCAAACAATTTCAGACGTTCAAGATATTGTAGAACCCTCAAAAATAATAAAAACAAACTTCAAAAACGTGAGCTAAACTCATTTGTCCAGGAATTCGGTTTAGCTCCTTATTTTATGCTTCTCTTTATTTCCTTTGCTTTTTCTTTCACTTTGGGTCACTTGGGGATAACTTGGAGAAGTAAATCTCTTATTTAAGAGGTATGTATAAATTCTTAAAGGATTAGGGTCGTCATACTTGCTTAAGGAATAAGAAAAATGTTGTTTAGAGACAAGTGTTAGAAGCATGAGGCATACTAAGCACGAGGTGGCTTCTTGTAGTAAAAATCTGATTTTGCACTTATCTTTGGAAGAGTTATATGCGTATTAGGTGGTATATATGAAGTCTTAAAGGAGTTGGAGACGTGAGGAATGCTTAGGAGTGAAATGATTTGCTATTAAGAAGACTAGTACAAGCATGAGGTGGTAACCTATGTTAAAATCTGATTTTACACTTATCCTTGTAGGTCCAAATCAATCCTTGTAGGTCCAAATCAAGTGTTCTTGACCTATTTTAATATTTTTACAACTAATTTAATTTCAGTGAGATCCTAAAATAATTTATAGCATTAATTCCTTAACCGTTCATTCGATTATTTACCCGATTGTCACCCCATTCTCGACTGACTACAAAAATTTGTACTTCAACATTTATGACTTCACATGAATCTCATAGTTTTATATTGTGATCATGTAACTTCATGCCTAATGTCCCAAATATGTTAATTACTTATCTAGAGTTTCAAAGGATCTTGATCAAACGAAATTAAAAGCGTGTAACCTTATCCATAATAATTTCGACGCTTTCAAGATTGCAATAATTCACCAATCAATATCCAACACTTCAATTGATCTAATTTTCCACCATAACTCAATGTAAAATTCACCACCTACGTCGAGAAGGTCGAAGACTAACACCAAATAAGATATTAAAACCTCAATGGTTGAATGTATCATTAAAAGAGAAAGCAAATATTAACTATCGATGCAAATACAAATGGCAATATAAATAACATGTAATGCATAAATTACATTGGCCAAGTATATAATGTGAAGTTCGTGTATTACACTATTAGAACCCTCGGGTGAATATAATTATCCTTAAAAAATATGAATGTACTTTATTTATTATGCCAAATGCAAAATTTAAGAGTTAGAAATTTGGAATTAAAAATGTTAAGATCGAAAAATGTAATGTAGCTTTAATTTTGATTGGATTTTTAAGACTTAGATCATATAATAAACTCACGCTTTGTTTTTACTACGATTTTTGCTAGCTTAGCGTCATAACTAATGAAAGACGTTGATATTTAATGGCGTCACGTATGATTTAATTCTTTTTTATCAAGTGATAAATAATATAGCAGTTATAAACCTGAGTGACTATTGCAGAAAAAACATAACTTCAATAAATCATTAGCATATATAATTATTCAAAACTTCAATTATCAATGCAGCATGGGTTAATTATTTCAATGGTCACCGAACTTTGCCGAATGTTCTCACCAAGTCAATGAACTTTAAGTCCTCGTTAGTCACTCAACTTTGCAAATTGGGATCCTATCCAAACTCCACTTGCAAAATTTGACAATTTTGATGATGTCTAATGGAACACGTGTTGGGCACGATTGTGTACAACTTTACTACCAAGTAAGAAAGTTGCTGATACGATGGATTATTTTTCTTAAGTTGGCTTTGCAAAAACTAGTGTTTTACAATAAAACAATTTTAAAATCTGAAATCGTGCAAAACAAGGAGTGATGCCAAATGGGTTAAATTCACCAATGATCTCCCAACTTTATATTTAGCCCCCGTTTGACACCCATTAATTTCTCATTCGCATTCTGATTCTGATTCTTCATTTCAACTACATATTCTCCAAATAAAATAATAATACACACAAATCAAAAAAAATTCATCACTTTTCTACCACACATT
>CAIGRB010020365.1:0-14447 GCA_903798255.1 Fraxinus quadrangulata | reverse complement strand
TTTTTTTTTTTTATTATTTAATTTTTTTTTTTTTTTTTTTTTTTTTTTTTTTTTTTTTTTTTGCAATTGGTTATGAAATTTGTCACACACACAAAAAAAAAATAAAAAAAAAAATGGCAGAACCCAAATTTGTCCAATCAAACAATTGTTTTGCATGGCAATGGAATTTAAATTCCAAGTTCCATGAAAAATAAGTATAATCAAATAAGGCCTTAGTTGAATCTGTTACTATCTCGTGGCGTGGATTGTTATATCAACAAAAGCAATTGTAGAGCTGTGACTTGATATGCAATCATGCATGAGAATTGGGTAGGGTCTGATCACACGGTATCATGTCAAGATTTAGGCTCTCTTTGAGCCTCATTGTTAGGAAAAATAAATTTTATAATAGTAATTTTTTGAAGAATAAATAGTTAAAAAGTAAAAAAAAAAATTAGATTTACATATAAAATTATTTTATTGGAAGATGTGTATCGAAAAAAATTTAAGAAAAAATGAGTATTTAGATAATGAAAATAAGAGGCTTAGTAATTTGGTTTCTCACTGACATAAGAAAAGTTATTGTATTTAATAGTCATTCGTGCAAATAACTTGTTATAAAATCCAAAGTAGTAGAATAAGTAGAAAAATAATAATAAAGAGTAGGCTTAGATGGTTTAGGTTGAGTTAGATTGGGTTGGGCTGGTTTTGAGTTCAACCCGAAATCAAAACTGACTTGATCGGTTTGGGTAAATTTCAATTCAAATCGATCCAATTCAGTTGTTGAAACAAAACCAAATACAACCAAATTGGATTGGGTCGTTTTGAACATTTGTCCCGATTAAAAAATTTACCTACTTATTTTGGGTTAAAAACTTTGTTTGCCTATATATATATATAATTTTTTTTTTTTTTTGCTTGCATAGTACATATTAATAATACATATAATGTAAATGGTAAATGTTCGATTTTTTCAAAATCATCCTATATATCCAATAGTTATCAACAAGCAATTACATCAAAATGAAAAACAATGCTACAATCTAAATTTGGAGTTTACATAAACAATTTATTCTCCTTGCTTTTCTTTTCTTTTGGACTTTGGAGTTTTAGTAGAAAAAACGTAGACAATAAACAAATTATTTAAGAAAGAATTATATATATATTTTTTAAGTTTAAAAATATGAATTTCAAAATGAAAAAAAAAAGTATTATCTAGCGGGTTAGGTTGTTTCCCGATTCGACTTTTTTAATGATTAAAATTAATCGACCAATTTTTTGACCCAAACTGACCCGACTCAAATTGGTTTGTGTGTGTGTGTGTGTGTGTGATTCAAATGAGAATTACAAAAAATACAAATTTCAAGAGTAAATGAAATGTTTTCTAGCTATCTAGATACAGTCAAATAATCGTTACAATTATCTAATAATGTACAACAAGACTCACCTATGACCTGAATTCTATCGTGGATAAGTTAATAAAATATTAAAATTTTAGGAAATAAATAGGTTGATTACTAAAATTGGCAAATTCTAAATTTATATATAAAAACTTCGAATATTTGAGAATGGGAAAATTGAAGACAATCTATATATATATATAATAGATTGACAAGTTGACTTGATAAGACGACTGTCACATAGAAGTTACATTAATCAATTATAGAAGATTTTGTACGTAAGATCTTATATTGGAGGTGTATCATATGCCTAAGAGCTATACGTTTCGAATTGGTGCTACAACGTGTTGTGTCATCTCACCTCGTCCATGAAGGGTTCAACCTCTACATGGGGGTTCAGCATAGTGCATCACTTTAAACACTGAT
Source organism: Fraxinus quadrangulata (assembly GCA_903798255.1). Lineage (NCBI taxonomy): Eukaryota > Viridiplantae > Streptophyta > Magnoliopsida > Lamiales > Oleaceae > Fraxinus > Fraxinus quadrangulata. The sequence goes on along the minus strand of CAIGRB010020365.1, from coordinate 12,642 downwards.
GGGCCTCAAATAGGTAAGGTGGATAGTGCGTGCGGAGTGCGGGCCTAGATTCGCTTATTATGTGGCTATCATGTGATTGATCTTGGAACCTCTTTGGATAAGGCGCAATAATAATCCCTCAAGTCTAGGTATGAAATTCATAAAATGCACAGACTTATAGGTTGAGATTCATTACCTCTATTATGTGGTGACGTGTCACTGAAGAAGTGGTGCTTTGGCATGGAGTACTTTGTTTTTGTTGATATTGTGTAGTTGAGATGACCCTTTAGTTGTGCAAAGATAACGTAGCACATGTTATACGGGAAAGTCCAAAAAAAAAAGAAAAAAAAAAACTAACATTTTACTCATTACTCATTTTTCTATATAAAAAAGATTAATTTCATCCTTCCTTTAAATGAGACTGGATCCAAGTCTCTAATTTAGCCGTTTGTTTGTCATTTTCTACCTCATTTTTTAGAAGAAATGTTACCGTTTATGGGCTCCACTCAGCCCTTTTTTTTTTGACTTTTGTCTCATCACTTTTATTTTGTAACAACTATATTTCTTCTAGTAATGACCAAAAAAATAGCTCCCCGAATGGAATATTAAAAAATTTCGTTCTTACCACTTGAGTTGGGCTTGATATCTAAAAAAATATTCTACTTTTAATACCACAGCATCTAACCTTGGCTATAGGAGAAAAAAGATCACAATAGTATAAAGTCTACAATATTTTGGAATAAAAATACTTCTACGGATGGCACAATTCCCTATGCCCGTAAGGCCTCAAATTTGAAAATGAAAACAATAAAACTCTTTTTAATTTTATCGATTGTGCTATGCATGTTTGTTTATAATTTCATGTTCAAAATAGTTCATAATCAAATTTCTTGGGCCTAACGCAGCGATTTCCTGTTGAATGTTGATATTTCTTTATCTGTTATTAACTTTTAGTATGAAAACACAATTTTAAAAAGAATTATATTTGAATTGGAAAAATAGCATAACTACAGTCTTATTAATCCAATCACTTGAAAATTGTTCTATACAATTTATATCACCCAACGCCTTGCATTGAAGCTAAAAAAGAAGCCCATGAGGCAGCCCACATGGCAAGCAATCAGAAACACAACAAGGTCCACACTCCACGTCATCAAATCAAAACCGTCGTGGGTAAGCAGAAGCTCAATGGCCGAAGTAGGAGGTCACTTGCTGCAAATCAACCTTAGAGAGGTGATCATCGCTTAGCCGAAGCACCATTACCAAAGCAAAAGCCTCTTAACAATCTAGGAGAAGTGACCCACCACCTCGATCAAAGCTCACGCGACTAGGGCAGATGCCTCCTAACCACAAAGGAGCATCTTTTATATCTACTTTCTCCTAAGAGATTTTCTTTATAAAGATTTTAAGAAAGTGATTGATGTGATATCTTACAATAGCCTAATGTCAAACATTAACTACTGCAGGCTTAAGCCCTAGAACGACTACTTTCCCATCAAACATTAATTGCTGCAGGGCCTAGGATATTTGGTGTGATGACCTATGAGGGAACACTTCGACCGTTAGGATAAAGCTACGTGCTTTTTCATCCAACGACCACCACTCCAACAATGCCACTATAAAAACCTCACAACCAACACCAATTCAAGGGAAATGCAATTCTAATCCTTAAACATTGTAAGATTACTCTCCTCTTTATATTCATACATATTCTCGGTGTTCAAACACTATTATGGCTTTCACTTTAAAGCTTGTCCCACATTCATTATATTTCTTTTCATCGATTGACTTCATTGTTGAAGTGCTCGCGATCACCTCCCCCACCATTGGAGTAGGCCACAAATGATTAACGATTTGTTCAAGTGTTTAGGTAATGAGCTTACATGGATGCAGTGGGCCCGAGATCTGTTGACCACTTCAAAAGTACAAAAATTAAGGTCAACATCACCTATGTTCTATTAATGTGAATCTTAGCATGTTTAGATTTGCTTCTCCATAGAAAAAAAAGAGTTGTCTTTTTTTTTTATAACTCAGGTATCTGAACTTCATCAGATTAATCATGAGGAGGAGTGGCGGCCTTCTCCTTAGTTTGCCATCCGAGTAAATTTCAATGCGATCACAACTTATACACATTTGAGTAGGATATTCGAGAAGCGGTTATTCTCCCCGTGGATCTCCCTATACGACGTGAGGACAAGACCTCCCGTTTGGAGGCTTATTTTGACAGTTAAATTAATTTATATTTTGTGGAATACAGCTAAATTCGTTTTACTTTTATTCATACAGAAACATAAAATAAATGTAAATTATTAATCGAAAATGTTGACAATGAGACAAAACAAAATAATAAAATCCATATAATAAAGATTGCAGCATTCTTGTTTTGCAATCAAGCAAAAAGAAGCCGCAAAATTAGGGTAGAAGAAGCCAATTAGTCAGCATAAATTGATCATTTCAGCTAAACTTTTGACTTTATGTCTTTCAAAATAGAGCCATTTTGTCCCCACTATTCCACCACATGTTTTATTATGAAAAAATGATTTTAATATTTTGAGATGTGAAGTCACAAGCTCAAATAAATGAATAAGTTATATAGAAATATTACAGAAATTTTAGCTATCCCTAATCAAATTTGACCTTGTACAAGACACCCACTATTCAACTAAGTTGCTTATGACCATAGCCATTTTGATCGACTACTATTTTTTCTTTAGAAGAATGGGCGGATTGTACCATTTCTTAAGAACAATAGTTAAAGGACCTAATACAACCACTTGAATCTAGAATCGCTTTTTACATTAGATTTTCAAGATGTGAAGTGAATATCATAGTTGATAGCCTGTCTCGGGTGCTTAGCTTTGCTTAATATTGCTCAGTACAATATTTCTACTCCATTGCACTAAAATGCTGATAAGTATCTTTAAATTTCGTGCATTATGCAAGATTAGACCAAATGTTGTTGATTTTATTATGATCATTACAATCAACTATTTGATCTGCTCAACAAAGTTATGAACAACAAATACAAAGCATAGGTAAGTAGAAATAATAACAATTATTACATAATTGAGAAAAACCCGTGCAACTTAATTAATATTAGCCCTTGTTTGATCTCCATGATTTTAAAATATATTTTTCTCTCTATTCTTTTCAATTGTATATTTTTTTAATAAAATAATATTATAGCAAATCTAATTTTTTTTTAACCACGATTTTTTATCAATTTACTATTAAAAATACATTCTTTACCAAATAATGAGGCTCAAACAATAGCTTAGTTTTCTGCTGTCCAAAGTGGCAGGTAGGGTGCACCCACATGGGAACGTGGTCACCTGAGAGGAATGAGTCACATCCCATTCGATCAAACGTGGACTAATCATAACAAAATCATCTTTTATCCCCATTTACTTTTTGCTTTTTCTCAATTTCGTCCTCCTTTTAATATTCAACAAATAATTTTTGTACTTATTTCTTTGTGAAATTGCTGCTTTTGTTTACTCAATGATAATCATCATATCAAATGATTTCTTCAATTGTGTCGTTGAAAATTAATATATATTATCCCTCATCCAACGAGGCTTTAAGAACGGACACATGGCAATCACATGATAAGCGAACACAGGCCCACATTGCACTTCACTTTGCTTAATTGACAATTCGTCGAAGCCCTATGGAATGGTCAAACTCTCATTCATAAGGTGAACATCAAGTAAGGACGAACCCTCGTAGACGAGGTGAGGCAATACGAGACGTTGCAGCTCCAATCCAAGTGTATGTGGCACGTTCCCCATATGATCTTTCGTTCAAGATCTCTTGTGATTGATTGATAATATAATCTCTCTGTAGCAGTTACTTTATCATATCACTTGTTAGTCTACTTACATGCCAATCTAGGTCATAGGGTAGCTTTAGTCTACTTACATGCCAATCTAGGTCATAGGGTAGCTACTTTATCGATTCATTAAATGCCCATAAGTCTAGGACTGATGGAATGACATCTATGATACGGTGCATCTACCGTTAAGATGCGATCACGTGTCTTTTCATCCAACTACTATCATTTTTTCGCTTCTACTGTGAAAACTCACACATATTGTCATTTGAAAGTATAGCAATTTTACATGCTCAATTGTAACATTGTTCTCTCATTCTACTCTTTATAAACTGGTTCTACCCTAAGTCCCGGCATTCGTATATCTTTGTGACTCACTTGTTAAGAACGTCCCACGCTCAAATATATTCATACAAGTGACTGACTTGATCGTCGAAATGCATGAGACCACGTCCCCACCTCTGGAGAAAATCACGTGTTGCTGACGATTTATCCAAGTGCGCAGGCATAAGGCTACGTGGGCATGATTGGAGCCGGATATATTAGCCATATCATCCGTGTAGAAATCGAGGTCAACAATATGTTCACTTATTTATCATTCAAAGGTCGATTCAACTTGATACAGATCCATAGATCATTCGCCTCTACTTGGGGTCGACAATGACAAACTTAGCTGACCGATTATAACATAGAAGAAAAAAATTTCAAAATAAGGTTCTATATATATAAATCCTTTTAAGAAAACTTTGCCATTCAAAGTTGACTACGGCCTATGGGGAATGGTGGTCCAAAATCTCGCATTATAAAAGCTCTGCCACTGGCTTTTTGATCTCATTATCAACATGCTGTGTTTTTTTAAAAAAAAAAAAAATTCAATCCTGTTTGAATTTACTTGATAAGAAAGTTTTGTACTTCTTTACATAATTTAACCATTTTTATTATCATCGAATTTATGTTTCTGTGCCTGTTGAGATCTGAGAAATTTAAATAATTATTTTAGTTAATTAGAGGCATTCCGAAACAGTAATAAGACGAATAATTAAACACTTTCTGATAATATAGGGACATTTTGAGCACATTTTGTATGTAATTTGTCAGGTTAAAAAATATTACTTTTCCTGTCAGATGTTCAAAATAAAAATCATATTTCTCTTATAACAAATAAAAATGCTTCAAGGTAGTTTAATTTATTTTAAGTTTGCACGATTCATTTCGAAGTCATTCTCACTAGTTGCAATAGCACATTTATTCAGCCCCAATCTACATTATCATTTGGAGTTCATATTGACATTTTTGCTAGGTGGACGCAAGTGCACCTGTCTCTTGCAGTCAGACCTTCCCAACAAGAGATTGAAAGAAATAGCAATGTCTATTGCACGGAAGGATGTGGTGAACGTCAAGGGTTCCTAACGAGCCTGTCTTGTGCTGCTCCTCTCGAGTTGTCGTAGACAGTATTAACAACTACGTGAGAAGGCAACAAAGTGTCCTGAGGAATGCTAAGAGCCCGAAAAGTGGATAAAAATAAAATTCTTATCATCACAATTTCATAACAAATTAAGACCATCCATTTCGTGACGGGGTAAAAATTAATAGTGTTTTCTCTCTAAATATATAATACATGTCAAAACTAATTTATCTAGTGGAATGTATTGTACCCCAAAAAAAGTTATATCAAGTTAAAAACAATGACATGATTGCCAGCAAATGACCAGAAGTTCATAAATGTTTGCTTTGCACGTCACTTCACTTGAAGAAGTATATCAAATTTTTAAATTTTTATACAGGAAAAGCTTTTAATATTGCAGTCTTCAATCTTCATCAGAAAAAATCAGATTGCTACCATCAAAGTGTAAAAGATATTCACTTTTGCTTTTCCAAAAGTCGCTATATCAAGCTCTGCGCTCATAATGGTGGTATAGATATTGCCGTCACTCTCTCTCTCTCTCTCTCTCTCTCTCTCTCTGTGTGTAATGAATTGCACATAGAAGAAGAGTTTCAAGTTGCTGCAAATTATGGCTCTATGAACAAATTTCTTGCCCTTCAGACAAAACTAAAAGGTATGTTACATTTTGGAACATTGGTGAAAAAGAAGGAAATATCTTTGATGAAAATGATTGATATCTTCAGACTTGTATTATTTTCACTGTTGAGTTCACATCTTTCTTCTTCAGACATTTCTTGTATGGAGTTTTGTTTTCGTATGAACCCATCATTTTCTTATGCCCAATATGTTTGGTAAAAATCATAGCACGCCATCACCCTGAAAAGTAGAACCCATACATGTTATGGGCTTCTTTTTCTTTGATTCATTTTTGTCTGTGTTAGTTATTTGCCATATTTGTTCTATAACTAACCCAACCCACCCTTATCTCTCTCTTCTCATGTGCAAAGTTTTACCAGAAAAAATGCAATGTTTTGTCTGAATTCCTTTCGGATTAATTTGTATTGGACATGTTCTGTCCTTGCTGAGTTTCTCTATATGGATGATGTTTGGATAAGTGTATTATTAAGCCAAGCCAAACATACCATGAACTCTTAATATTAAGCTGCAATATAACACAAACTAGAAAAGAAATTTCCTTAAGATCAGTTTGAAAAACGCAGATTTTACATTTAATTCACATTTTTGTGTAATGCATTTGGTGTTTAAATTTTATTAGATAACTTAAAATTTCTGTGAACGAACCCTAGTTTTCAAAAGCAGAAAAATCTTTACATTTTGATCAATATATTGAATCTCATTATTCTGAAAAATTAATGCTACACAATGGTAGTTTATGATTAATTAAAAGGGTTATTAGATTTGACTGAAAGGTCAAAGCAATTCTTTGGGAAAAGCAACCTCGTTAGTAGCCTAATTAACTGCAAAAAAAAGGCCTCCCTATAATCAATTCCACAAACGAATGAATTTTTAGGCCACAAACAATCTTCAATCTTGGGGTAGGGTTTAGTTGCAGTCTCGAAAAAAAAAAAGATGGGCCTCGAAATTGATGTCTGTTTGTCAGCAGAGTCAGGTACCCTACGCCCTCCCCCAAAAGCTGAAACAGTTTGAAATGGTGACTGGTGAACACGAGAATAGGGGAGGATAGAAGAGGCATTTCATTAATTCTCAAGGCTAAAAAAGGGTACCAAAACAGGACATAGATTGCTTGCGCAAATCTAGCTAAACTGTCAACAGGACTTTTGGGCCAACTAGTGTTTTAAATAGTAGACAGGAAGAGGAGCGTTGGAGGTGGGGTGGGGGATGAGATATGCAATGTGTATGTATATATTGTATGTATGTGTATAAAACACCAAACACATATTTTCATGCTTATTTACTTGGCCCTATTATGTTGAGACAGAAGGTTACCAGTGTAATCCAATAACACATACAAACACAAAGCAAGGGCCTCGTGTCCTCGGTCTTTCTTTTCTTGTGCTGCCACTGAAGAAATAGGACAACAAGACCTATCAAAACTCTTCGAAAAAGAAAAAAAAAAAAAAATCGTTAACAGTAGAGAAAATGGTTTCTAATCCCAAAATACTGCCTTCGTTTTTTCACATTTCATTTCTTCAAGATGAACCAAGAAACCCCTTTAAATTATTTTGAAAATGGGAGTTGAAAAAACCAATATTTGCTTTATATTTTGTGTTCACAGGGTAAGAGGGTTTTGCTGGTGGCGGAAGCAGTGGTGGCGACGAGGGAAGTTTTGGCATATAATGAAGCCTGCTGCTAGAATTGTCAAGAAAATGGTGGCGGAGCAATTGCCTGTTTTTTCTGGTTCTTTTGTGAGTTGGGCTGGTTCCCAAAATCCATATTTACAAGTGGGGTTTGGATTCTTTCTCCTCTTCTGTTACATAGGTGGCTTTTGACGGCGTTGCTGGTGGTGGTGATATTGGCGGGACGGCTCAATCTTTTTTTATCCGTGACATAAATTTTCTTCTCCACTTGATTTGGCATGTTTATAAACAATGGATTTGCAAAGAGTTCATATTTACAACTCATCAAGGTTGGCTTCTTTAATTTCTAATTTCTCATTTTGTAGTTAGCATTGGACTAATCTCTTTAGTAATTGCTTGATGATTAGATTTGTAACCCCTTAAAATTTAATTTTTGTATTTATGATAACATATCAGAATTTCTGTATTCTGCCCATTTTGCACGGTACAGTAATTATGTGAGAATATTTATATGTCTGTCTGTGTGTCTGTCTGTCTAATGGTGAAAAACATAATTAAAGATGTTAATCTTGTATCGGTCTTAATTTTTGAAAAAAACATTTTTTTTTTCTTTCCAATGGGAATTGGTATAGTTGATTTGATATTATCAAAATCCGTACATGTGCATCATAATGTGTTTGCTCAATTGATGGCATCATCATTGTTTGTGTTTTATTATACATACGGTGAGTATTAGAATTGATCTCGACTACAAAAATTAATATAACAACTTTTCATTGTTAATGTGGTAAAGAAAATTGTAAATATGATTATATGATTGTTACATAGAATCATAAGTAAAGTTATTTTGCTACGTCGTAATGAAAAAAATTTATCCATCAGCAATAGAAATTTTTTATTTTATCCACTATGCAGAGGAGATCAGATCTAGAGTTAGTATATCTATCTTTTCACTATTACCCTGTTTGACTTTGAGCCTATTCTTTAAGGAAAAAATGTTTTGAATAGTGATTTTTGAAAAAATATATGGTTAAAAAATAGAGAAAAAATTGAATTTATGTGTAAAATTATTTTACGAGGAAAAGAATGGTCGAAAATAAATTGGGGGGAGGGAATGGAGCTAAGATTATGTACATTGGATTAATTGTTTCAATGGCTTGATTATTTCCTTGTTAAATTGGGACTATAAAAGTGCTATCTAGCTCTACATTCGTTGTACAAAATATTTGACAACTTAGGTGTTCTTTTCGTGTTTCAATTTTTCGTTTTAAGTTTTGAATTCATTTTGAATTTTGTGTTTTAAGTATCCATTTTGAAATTGTTGAAAATGTGTTTTTTTTGTCATTTTGAAAAATTATTTTCAAAAACTCAAAATTAGAAAATGTGTTCTCTCTCTCCCCCAAGGCCGTCGACGTCGACAGTAGAGATGAGTAGCGAGCGATTGTATGTGTAGACGCCGATGAAGCTGTGTGATGAGCTGTGATTGTTGTGGCTTCGTCTTTTTTTTTTTTGGATGCAGTGGTTGGTTGTAGCTGTGACGGTGGTNTTTTTTTTTTTTTGGATGCAGTGGTTGGTTGTAGCTGTGACGGTGGTGTGTGATGGTTTTGGGTCCTTGTTGTGCGACAATTTTGGGTCGTGATCGTGGCTGTGGCGGTGGTGTACAACGGTGGTATGGCGCTGGCAGTGGTTTTGGGTGTGCGATGATTGTAGATGTGGTGTGACGATGGTTGTGACATTGACTCTGGCGATGGTTTTTGTTCTGTTGCTATGGTTGTGTTGGTTGGTCGCGACGTCGTCGGCGGTGGTTTTAGCGGTGCGGTGACGGCGCCGGTGTGGTGCAGGTGGCGATGGCAATGGCGATAATTTTTGTTTGTGGCATAACTGAAAATATCCTAAATGCGTTTTGAAAATTTTGAGTTGATTTTAACTGAAAACACCTAAACAGACATTTTTTCAGTTTTCTGTTTTCTTTGTAAATTTTAAACTCGTTTTCAAAAATTCATTTTCGAAAATAGGTAAGTAAACGTGTTTTCATTGTTTTGAAAAATTGAAAATAGAAAATGGGATGAAAACGACAAAAAGAATAGTCCCTTAGTTTTGAATCTTGTTCAGTTGTAACATTGATTTATAAGTTTGCATATATGGGTAGAAAAAGACGAGAAAGAAAGATAAGAAAAGATGAGGTTAGGATGACCTATTTGTTGTGATTGAAAATGTCCAAATTATTCATTTATCAATCATAATAACATAACATATATATCGTTTTATGATTATCCATTTAGGAATGATGTATTTATTGCTCGTTCATACTAATTTTACTAAACCCTCTTTTCATAACATAAGATTTATTATGGACTAACATCAAATTTAATTACCATTTTAATTTTCAATGGCAACAATTGTAAGTAGTAATGTAGGGACACAATAAATTCATCCCCACCCAAAGTCATATATGCCAACGTCAATGCATGTCGAAAACTGTGAAGTGTATTACTGTACCAAAGGTAAGGAAATGTCATTGCCCGACAAAAATATACGAGTCAAAGTCGACAATTAATTTTAACTACATATTTTATGAAATTCACAAATTTTTAATCATATATTTCATCTACTAAAATTTTGATTTTAATCTTGGCAAAACAGGGGATAGATATATGCATTATATTTGTACCATCAAAGAACATTAGCCTTCTTTTATTTTGATTATTTGAACACTAATTTTCAATCACATATTTTTAAAATAATTATTTCTTACATTTTTTTTTATAATTTTTCTTTACTTTTTAACTAAAAATTAACACACACAAAAAATAAAAATAAAAATAAAAATAAAAAATCAAAGAATAATTTTCAAATAATCTGCAATGCATAGTGGGAGGCATTAATAAGTTTTTGAATTATGCATACATTCCTAGGGTTTATAATTTTTTTGACATTGTGTGAAAATTTAAAAAGTGTTGAGAGAGAGAGAGTGTGTATTTTTTTTAAAGGTACAATTATGTGTTACACGAGATACAATATTAAAAAAGATTATGCAGCATGATTGTATGATTTTTTGTGTTAAATTTTAAGAAAACCAAAAGTAAAAAAAAACTCTGGGTGATGAAAACTGTTGGCCATTAATAAGTGATCCAAATTCTTCGATTACTGATCCATCAACAACAGTCCTTTTCAGAATACTGTTTTTCGAAAATAAAAAATCTGTCTGTATCAAGGTTGGAAATTCGATATATACGGAAAAATTCAGTAAAAGAAAGGATAAAAAAAAGTTGCATACATTGCCACAGCCTCATCTATTGATACAGCACTTCAATATATATATAAGATAAAAAAAGGGGTATTTTGAAAAAAAAAAAAAAAAAAATTCATGGTAGGGATTTTAGATGTACTTCTGAGATTAAAAAAAAAAAAAAACAAGGGAGATAACAGCTGAGAATTTTTTGCATCCAACGGTTGAGATTTTGCATCATAATTTCAGAAATTGATTAATTTCATTAATTTATCTTGTTTTAATTTAATTTGTGTCATTAACTGATTAATTTAAATTTAATTTAATTGATGAATAACTAATCAATTAATTATTCTAGCAAAACTAAGCACGATGACTGGGGATCAAAACTCATAAAATATGTTCAACTTTCCAATACCCTTCCATTATGATAAGATAAATAGAATGAGGTGATGCAAAATTTGAGAACTTATTTTCTTATTTTGTGTTTGGTGGGGTGCATAAGAAAAGCTTAGATCATGTCAATTTTACTATTGAGCACGCTGTTGTATATTGAACATGCTCTTGACGTATTGCATTCACACATATGACCATGCTTGATGCGTAATATGTATACAGTCGCTGTAAAAGCAAAGGAGAGAAGCTCGACATTAAAAAGGAGGAAAAACAAAATGAAGAAAGTACGGGGAAAAATACGGGTTTTTTCTTATTTTAAGAAAAAAAAAAAGGGAAAAGATACCCCATGTCTCCAACCAACACAGGGCTGGCTTGCAGCAAGGCTTTCCTTCTCCAGACCATAAAGCATCCTGAAGAATAATATGTATATATACTATCTAATTCTATTGTACAACATTTGTTTCACAGCCTTTTTTCACAGTTTGTAGCAGGGCATATATGTAAAGATTTTTTTTCCAACAACAAGAATCAAGGAACTCAGCAAAGCATATTTGTCTTCACAGTCTTTGTTAAGTACAGATATGCAAATCAGAATGGAAGAGAAAAATAGGTCAAAGAAATCTGAAAAGATTACTCCAGACGATGTGAAATTACTTTATTCTGAAGATGTCAAGACATGTACAAATTGAAAAACTCAAGTTTTACCCTACAACATGTGTGAAAAAGTATCTTCAAATGGGAACGAGAAAAAAATAGCAATTTAACAAAGCAACTTGGGCACAGCAATATTTTCCATTACAGAAGATTCAAATCTGACCAAACAAGGATTGTAGCGGGAGGGGGTGGGGATGAAGCAAAGTTAGTATCCACTTCTAATCCAGGTATTTGCAATTCAATATCGAGGTCTGTTCTCAAGAGGGTTGTAGACTGGAAAATATCTTAACAAAACTTAATTGCATTGCGGACTGTCAAGATGCTACTATAATACTGGAGAATTCAACTAGACGAGTGCTCGAAATGACTTGACAATAAAAGGCAAAAATGTGCACCTTCTGCCATGCCATGAACACACAGTTGCTGATTTTAGAACAAGCTTAGCAGAATTTCTCAAAAAATTTGGATACCACATATCTTAATTTGAACAATCTTGGCAATACACAACTAGAGATTCCTGGGAGGTGTGCAATATGCAGTAGTAAGAGAAGTTCAGGGACAATGTACATAACAAACAATTTATCTATCCTATTTGCATGTTTGGCAAAGCTTAAAAATTTTATTTGCAAGTAAATAAGTACATGTTAAATTAAGTAATATTTTACTTAAAAATGTTACTATTTGACGGTAACCTAAAGAGTTACTTTCAAATTAACTTTTTACTTAAAAATTTAAAAAAAAAAATGTAATTTACTCAAATATGTATGGAAACATCGTTTACTTATCTTTAAGCTTAGCTCAACATGCTAAGACTGTAGCTTCAATTTGTCTCTTAGGCATACGTCTACTGATAATACATTGTCTTCTTTCTAGTCATCTTATAAGAAAA
>CAIGRB010020364.1:0-10335 GCA_903798255.1 Fraxinus quadrangulata | reverse complement strand
ACATGAGATAACATCTTTCATAGTGATTCAATTAAGTCTTTACAATTAGGTTGTCCCTTTGAACCTAGATCTTGGGATCTCCAGTCAACTAGGTTGGGTTTCCTTTGTATTAACTTATCCATTTAAAGGCTTAAGTCTCATTCATTTCGATGATTTTCTAACTAACTCTCTATTTAACCATTTGGTTAGCGGATCCACAATGTTATCTTTTGACCTTACATAATCAATATAGATAACTCCAGTTGAGAGTAATTACCTTATGGTATTGTGTCTACGAGTATATGTCTAGACTTAATATTGTACATGTTACTTCGTGCCATTCCAATTGCTGATTAACTATCACAATGTTTGCAAATTACTAGCACGGGTTTCGACCATCTTGGAATATCCTCTAAGAAGTTACGTAACCACTCAGCCTTTTCACCACATTTATCCTAAGTTATAAACTCAAATTCTATGGCATAAAGATTGTTACATGGGTCTCAATGTGAGGCTGAAAATTCGGAGAATAACTTTTTCGATTGGAAGTTGATATGTGATAGTGCTTGGACTATATTTCATCCCTTTGACTTCTTTTCTCATCCAATTGATATCTAACACTCTCAAATCTTCATCGCGAGGTTCGATATAACTTTTGAGTATTTGTATTTCAGTCCCCGAACATTGTATTTAATACAATTAAGCCATTTTTCACTATCTTTGCATTCTTTTCTCCAATTATTCATCAAATATTGAGTTTTACCTACAAAATGAAATATAACATAAATTATGTAAAATTATATCCAAAGAACAGTAAAATATCATTATTTAGGACCTAGAATAAGTATAGAAACTACATTTATCACACCCCTAAACTTGATTCTTTGTTTGTCCTCAAACAAAACTAAAACCTAACAAACACACATTATTAATTACCTAATTGGTGGCCAGTCAGTCAAGTAAAGAAAAAAAAATTAAGTAGCTAACCTGACTTTTTATCTCAGGATTAAAATCATAATATCGGATCTATGCGCAGCTTCAAAATCACAATACAGAAATTAAAATCTAATTTTCCAATATGAAATCGATGTGTGTGTGTGTGTGTGAAGAATTAAGCATAGCATTATGAATTCATGAGTTGTTTCAATTCCCGACCCTCAATTGTCAAATATATTCTTTCATCACTCGTAAGATTTACACACCCTCAAACATATTCTTTTCGTTATTTTCAAGTATGTGAACTAATATTGAACTAATTGCAAGTTAATATGTCAATAATAAGGATTCTCTATTAAATTTGATTGCTTCAATCTCTAGAATTTAATTAGACTAACAATTTCTTATCAAAAGTCAAATTTTTTTAAACAAGTGTTTGGGACATAACCAAGATATTTGGTGCATCTTCGGTTTCATGCACCTATTTTTTTATGTAATTTTTTTCTTTTTTTACAGCATTCTCTCCCTTAAACTTTCTAAATGACCCATGTAACAATCTTTATACCGATAACTCCCAAGTCAATTGACTTTAGTGCAATAAATTTTAACACATTTACAAGCTTAATAACTCGAGTCATAACGGTAACGAAGAGAAATTTTCAAATAAAATGTATTTTTTTAATGTCTTGATTAGTGCAATGTCCCCCATGGAGCACCTATCTGATTAAAACGACCTCTAACTTGATATTATCACTCAATTGCATCCTATTGACCTTAGAAAATCTAAACAAGAATTTAAATTTCACACATGAAATTCTCATTTATCTCAACATCTTCCTACAATTGTGAAATCTCCTAAACTATTATAAATTTGGTCTGAAGATGTAAAATTTAGTGGTTTTGGATTTAGCATCTACGGTCTACTATTTCAACCTATCTAATCATGAAATCAATTCATTCCAACACAATGCTTAACTTAATTCATGTGCTCAATATATATCAAATTTCACATGAAAATAAAAAAATTAATCAAGAATGCAACTTTTCACCATTCATACATTAATTAACGATTCAATATATTTTTAATTACTAGTCAGACCAACTAACTCATACAAGCACACAAAAAGAAAATATTTTTAAAATCTTCAATTTTTTTATATCTAAACTAATGCAATAAAAGCACATAAAAACGCGTAAACATAAGAATGACACAAACACACAAAAAAAAATAATAAAAAAAATGAAAACTCATGTTTTTCACACTCAAACTTAAACTGGACATTGTCCTCAATGTCTTCAATTCTAAATCTGCATATAAAGAGGTGGGGAAGAAAATAAAGAAAAGACTCTCTTGATATGACTTATAATCCAATAGCTAACTTCCTATTGCTCCTGTTAACTCTTTAGTCCTTGTTGGTTTAAGTATTCCGTGACATCATGTTTCTGTGCAATACAGTCAAATAAAACATTAAGATCAAAAAATTAGAATAACTGTTAATTAGCTCTAACATCTAATAATCACTAACATATCGAAAATCTAAGGGGAAACGTGGTATGGATGATGAGTCCCTAAAATTAAATAAAAAAAACTAATCTAAATTATCGTATTACTTGAAAGCATAATAAATAAAATGAAAGAAAAATTGGATTGCCTCCCAATAAGCGCTTTGTTTAAAGTCCTTAGCTTTATTTTGTTGTTTCGGTATCATGAAATTCTGAAGAATGCTTTTGATGTCTTGCTCAGTTTACCTCTTCTGAATTTTCTCCACTCTTCATTGCTTCTACAAATTTTAACGCTGTCCTCTCCAATGTGATATAATATGCCTATCTCCTTCTATTTGAATTCAACTACATAAACTTCTTCCTTCTCTTCAGGCTTAATTACAAATTCAATGATTGGGCAATCAATGAAGCTGATTGAATGTGGGTTAACATCTTCTTCATTAATTGCATCATCTTCGTTTTGTTCCTTTGTAATTGATCTTTCATCGTCTTTGTTCTCATCTTCCATAATTGATATCTCATCGGGTTGAATGGCCGATTCACAATTTAAATCCACGGGTAATGTAAACTCTTTTCTTTCAAACTTTTCAAGTGGATTGTATCTCCACCTTTTAAATTCATACCAGAATACACCATCTCCCATACAATGTTTGTTTTCATCTAACTTAGCAAGATCAGTGTACTATTTTGCAATTGCCTCCTCGTTCAACATGGAATGACCAAATTCCACAAACATGTTGAAAGGGATACCACTCGCCCATAGGCATGTAGCTTTCAATAGATGTGTCAATTGCGAGTCTTCGACATCTTAAATATTGTTTAAACCGTAGGAGTTTGAGCATAAAGGGTTCAATGCATATATTCACGCACTACCCAGTATAATGCACCCCATATCAGAATTCACAATTTATATCTTCTTCCTCGTCGTCCAGTGTCAAAATCTTAAATGCATTACCGAACGACACCTGGATAGAATATCAAATAAGAGAGATCATGGTGGGTAGACAAAATCAAAAATAAAATAAATAAAATAAAATAAAAATCGAATTTAATATAAACTATTAAACTAAAATTAAATATGTTATTCCTCAGAAACGGTGTCAAAAACTTGTTCAGACAAAATTCGCAAGCGTATGTGATCATTGTACAAGTAATAAGATTTGTGAGTTAAAAGTATCATTCACACGGGAATAAGGTCTAATGTTTAGTTCAATAACTACTATTAAATTCGAAGTATGGTAACATGGTTTATATGTTTTCTATATTAATCATAAACTAACAAAACATATAAAGTATTTATTTAATATGTAAATGTTTGTATTGGAATTGTGAATCCTCCTATGGCCATTTAATTCAATTCTTAATTCGTAATCTAGTAAATTCATGCATTTAATACAATCAATAATCCACTATTATTCAATTATTTTTCAAGATTTATTAAACTTATGTTTAATACGACCCGATCATATTCCAGATCGAATTCATATGAAAAACATGCATTTATTCACAGGATTTATCACACATGATTGCACATGCCATAAATATTGTTCCTAATACATATAGTCCATGTATTGATTTTATCACGTTCTAGATTTATTGTGAATATTCCTACAATACAACAAACAACTTACTATTTAATTGGTGATCAAACAATCAAATAGGTCAATAAGAATGCAAACCCTATCAAGAAATACTAAATTAATTGTCTTGAATTAAAATAAATAAGCAATGTGGTTCATCTTTCGTCCAATACAATGAAAAATTTAGCCTAACATTCTTATAATTAAATCAACTTACTATTTAATTGGTGATCAAACAATCAAATAGGTCAATAAGAATGCAAAACATATCAAGAAATACTAAATTAATTGTCTTGAATTAAATTAAATTAGCAATATGGTTCATCTTTCATCCAATACAATGAAAAATTTAGCCTAACATTCTTATAATTAAATTACACAAAAATAATTGGAAAAACATCACTCGAAAATAAAGAGAGATGGAAGTAGTAGGAAAATACACGTTCTTGACTCAAATCTTCAAACCGGACTATGAATCTTCAAAATCTTTGTATGATTCACCTTGAATTGATGTATAGACTTTTTCTTCATCTCCAAAATATGTAAAATATGATCAAATTTAGGTTGAAAGGAGGTCTCACACGTTCTGATCAAGTTTGGTATTTAAAGATGCCAAAAAGATTGCATTTAATTGTTACCAAAACAAAAATAAGGAAAATTGGATTTTTTTTCCCTTTTAACCTTGACCCACGTGCCTAGTGCAACCTAGGGCGCAACCTTGGTCTGGGGTGCGTGCTTCGCCTAATTTTCGACAGGTGAATAGTTCTCAGTATTTTTCTCATAAATTTCTCTCCCGATATCCGATTGAGGTGATTCAAAGTGTATTGAAAATATAACTCAAAGGGATACAATTCTTGTAGAAATATCAATTTTCCAATTCGAAAGTTTTCATTGCCAAAATTGGGTCTCAATGTAAGGCTGAAAATCCGGAGCATAACTTTTTTCGGTTGGAAGTTGATATGTGATAGTATTTGGACTATATTTCATCTCTTTGACTTCTTTCCTCATCCAATTGATTCCTAACACTCTCAAATCTTCATCGTGAGGTTCAACGTAACTTTTAAGTACTTACATTTCAGTCCCCGAACTTTGTATTTGATACAATTGAGCCTTTTTTCCTCTATCTTTGCATTCTTTCATCCAATTCTTCATCAAATATTGAGTTTTACCTACAAAATAAAATATAACAAAAATTAGGTAATATTTTATCCAAAGAATGGTAAAATATCATCATTTAGGACCAAAAATAAGTGTATAAACTACACTTATCAACAGTGTTGGGATGCGGTCAAGTGAATTTTCTGATACTTGAGGGGTACTATAGACTATGGCATCATGTTTAGCAGGCAACAAAATGACCCTTCAGTTGTGGGATATGTATATTTAGATTATGCTAGAGATTTGGATGATAGGAGATCGACTACATGTTATGTATTCATTCTGGCAGGTGGACCTATTTGTTGGAGGTCCATGATTCAGTCTCTAGTTTTACTTTCTACGATTGAGGTAGAGTATATGGCACTGGCTGAGGCTGCCATGAAGCTTTGTGGCTTATAGGAATGGTCAAGGATGGGTGTTCAAAAAGATGGAGTTCAGTTGAAATATGATAGTTAAAGTGCCATTTATTTAGCAAAGAACCAAGTGTATCATGGAAGGACCAAGAATATAGATAAGAGATTTCACATGATCGAGGAATTGGTTTCTTCTAGTGAACTACTACTTGAGAAAGTTCACACTTCTAAGAATGCAGCAGACATGTAGACAAATCATGTAGTCACGAATACTTGAACTTAATTAACGTCTCTAGGTGCTAGAGAGGATGCGTCCCAATAGTGGCACACTAAGTTTGGCCTAAATCATCGATTGTCACTAAACTCGTAGTTTCAAAATTTTATTTCATCAATTGTCCAACGCATTTGACAATGCTAAAAATAAATGCATAAACTAGCTAACTAGAGTAAAACCTTCCAGTGAAATAAATAAGGGTGTCAAACAGGCCGAGCGACCGTCGACTCGATCATTCGACTTGTGAAGACGAGGTTTGTGGACGGCTCAGCTCACTCGGTTCACCCACGGACGAGCAGATCATAGGGGAGCCCCCTAGCTTTGGATGTTGAAATAGTTACAGTTTGCAACAGTTACTGAAATTGTTCGCAGTGACCGTTTGCAACGGTCATTGAATTTTCAAAATGGCCATTTTCGCAAAAACAATTTCCGATTTTTTTCCACAACTTTCCAACAATTCTCACTCTCTTCTACATTTTCATTTTTATATTCAACTTCAATTATTCAATATCAATTATCATTTATCACACTTGAAATTTACAATTACAATCTTACAAATCAAATTTTTTTTAATTCTTCATTTCTTTCCATACTCTTTATTTACTTACTTATTTATTTATTATACATTACATCACAATTCACAAATGGATCCACACTCATTGTTGAGGGCTTGTTCGGTATCGAAGACGAATTACCTGTGATGCCACAAAGTCAATTATGGAATGAATTTTCCACTCTAAACAAAGTACTCATTCCTGAAAATATTCCAGAGTTGGATGCTCATGGAAGAAATATTCCAATTGATTTGAATGAAGTTGATGTTCCTGAAGCGGAATATGAGGAGTAACATGTATTAGATATTCCCGATGGAAGAGGAAAACGAAAGAGGAAAAAACGGGCAAAATGTTGGGATCACTTTAAATTGATTCCAACTGGTTGTGTGGTCGATGGAGTCTCAGAGTCTAAAACAGTTTATAAATATTGTCAACAATAATTGACATGGCAAAAAAAGGCATTGGTACCACCCAATTCAACCGTCACTACAATGCATGTGCGTCCAAATATGGGCTTCTTGCTATCGGTCAAACGCAACTGTAATTTGGTAGTCCAGGCGCCAGTTCTACTTTTTTGCCACTTTCCACATCGATATATTTGGAGAAGAAAGCTCATGCGGGAATGGTGAAATTCGTTACCCCTGCTGAGTTGCCTCTAGCAATAGCAGACAACCAACATTTTGTTGAGTACGTGAAAAAATATCTTTAATCGAGGTACGTTAGGGTTAGTCGAAACACTCTTCGTTCACATATAATTGAATATTTTCTTAATTCAAAGAAATAATTGATTATCGATTTACAAAAATATGGGCATGTATATAGTTATAACTACACACTACGTAAACCCACTTTGGTGTTTGCATAAAACAATTAAAGCTTATAAATTATTGAATTCGCACACAACGCTAACAATATATATAACTCTATTATGAATATTATTAGATAATATCATTGCGAGAGTAAAATTCGTTCTTTTACATTCGACAATGCTATTGTTAATAAAGTAGTTATTAATAAATTGTGTAGGGTATTGCAGCCTGATTTCAATAGTTATTTGTTTCATATTCGTTGTCTGTATCATATTTTTATTTTAATTGTGTGGGATGGTTTGAAATATATTAAGAATCAAATTCAAAGAATTAGAGATGCACTAATATATATCTCTATTTCATCTAGTAGAAAACAAACCTTGAGGAATTTTGTGCGGAATTTCAGATGACGAATACGAAAACATTTGTTAGTGACGTAGGGCTTTAAAGGAACTCTAGTTATTTATTATTAAAATCATGCGAAAGTTTTGAGTATTTAATAACTGAACTTGATAACAATAGGCATATTAAAAATGACGATGAAACTATTTTGCATGAAAACGATTTAATTTTAGCTCCTAAATAAAATAAAAAATTGACAAATTTTTATAACTCCACAAATATTTTATGCAGAGTTTACTATCCCACTAATTGTATGGTGCTTGAACGTCTTTATATAATTACAAAGGTTTTCATAAAATACAAAAATGATTCTGATTTATATATTTCATGGAATTAAAGTTAAGAAAATATTGGGAAGATTTACTTATGTTATTTCCTTTAGCATACATCATGGACCATCGATACAATTTATCAAGTACTAAATATATAACTGATCGGATTTCAAGAATTTTAAATTTTAATACACAAATCACTTATAAAAATTTAAAACAAACTTTATGTGAAATATATGAATTATATGCAGAACGAATGGGTGCAAATATTAGTCGAGTACCCTCTGCACCTACTCCTTCCACTAATATTGAAGAAGACGACGCTGAAATATTAATTTTAATTGAAGGCATTAACACGTATAGATATTGCAGCATGATTTCGGTGGTATTTGTTTCATATTCATTGTTTGTGCCATACTTTTAATTCAATTGTGTAGGATGGTTTGAAATATATTAAGAATGAAATTCAAATTAGAAATGCACTAATATATATTACTATTTCACCTAGTAGAAAACGAGTATTGAGGAATTTTGTGCGGAATTTGGGATGACGATTACAAAACTATTTATTAGTGATATAGGGTTTAGATGAAACTCTACTTACTTATTATTAAAATTATGCGAAGGTTTTAAACATTTAATAACTGAACTTTATGACAATATGCATATTAGAAGCGATGATGAAACTATATTGCATGAAAATGATTGGATTTTAGCTTTTAAAATTAAAAAACAATTTGACAAGTTTTTATAACTCCACAAATATTTTATCTAGAGTTTACTATCCTACTAACTGTATAGTGCTTGAACGTCTTTATATAATTACAAGGGCTTTTCCTAAATACAAAAATGACTCTCATTTATATATTACATGGAATTAAAGTTTAAAAAATATTGGGAAGATTTACTCATGTTATTTCTTTTAACATGCATCATGGACCATTGATATAATTTATCAAGTACTAAATATATAATTGATCAGATTTTAAGAGTTTTAACTTTAATATACAAATCACTTATAGAAATTTAAAACAAACGTTATGTGTGAATTATATTCAGAACGAATGTGTGCAAATATTAGTCAGGTACCCTCTGCACCTACTCCTCCCATCGATATTGAAGAAGACGACGCTGAAATATTAACTTTATTTGAATGCATTAATACATATAGATATGATTCAAATGCAATAAGTTCATCTAGTATTAATTTTTCTACCTCATGTATTCAAACATCGGACACGAGTCCAAATGTATTGTCTGCTAAATTAATTAATTACATTAATCATAATATTCCTAATAACAAAACAATTAGAAAAAGTAATTGAATTCTAGCGAAAGTACGAACGATGATAGCCAGTGGGCCGAGCCGAGCTGCCCATTGCTACCCCTAGATCGGCGAAAGCAATCACTCGGATGTTCCCCTAACCCAACCCGGGAATGGACCGGAGGTAAATGATAAACGTATGATTTTCTGGGTCTTTTTTGCTACGTATCCCACCTCATTTCCTCATCACTCAAAAGGTCACACTTTCTTATATAATCTTTTCAAATCTGGCTTTACTGGTAGAATGAAGTGGGGGCTGACTAAGGAACTTAGGAAAGTCTCCCAGACTAAAACCATTTAAACTTTTTATATGATTTTACTCTTTTAGTTACATCCTTGTATAACCAATCCCAAATATCTCCTATGAATCCTGCATAACTTCCAAATTATAAGGGAAATCAAACTGTTGACATAAAAAATGAGGTCCAATTAAATGGTCCAAGGAATGGGCCCAATTAGGAAATTCGAAGCATAGGGCCAAATGAGACCATGAAAATATAGTGGAGACTCATCATCATCCAAGCCTACTGAACGCCTAGAATCTGAGAGAGTATAGTGTCTTATTGTCGTTCAGAACGACGGTCCCCATCCTCGGCCAAGCCTTCGAGACACTCAAGATCTGAGCGAATGTAGCGTCTTATTGTTATTTAAGGCAGCAGTTATTAAAATCGTTGATGAGCAATCTTATCACATTCCACGATCCAAAAATCTCGGGTGCAAGCAGTTAAAAGAGATAAATAATGGCAGCGGTTACAAATGGTGGTTCCTTGACACGTCTGCCATTATGAAGAAAGTGGGTGGTTATAGGTCGACGAGCAGTTTTTAAATGATTCTGCAAGGAAAACTGTCACAGGAGTATGAAAGAGAAAATAAGATATAGAAAAAACGATCCCGAATCAATCACTCTCAAACAGAGAATTATGTAATTTCATTTCTTTTAGTTCTTCCCGTCAACTTTCAATTACTTTGTGTGCTTGTACTCCTTGGAGGCGAATAAACCACTCCTCGTTGGGATTTTATCTCGAGAGGTTTGTTCCTTACACAATCTTCTGAACCTTCTTTTAATTGTTAGCGATTTCCATGCGAAACAATTTGCCACGCCCGGTGGGACATTGGTGTTTGATGATACGAAAAGTGAAATAATATGCCTCATAAGAACTCTAATAAGGAGCCAGCAAGTCAAGGAATAGT
>CAIGRB010020339.1:0-14075 GCA_903798255.1 Fraxinus quadrangulata | reverse complement strand
TTACAGTTGTCAAATATGACCGCAGCATGTACAAAGAAATTCCACCAATAAAATTGCCAAGCAAGAACGATTCTGGTGTACTAATCAAACTATCAGAATTGAATTCCTTGAACTTTTGCCATTTGGTCTTTGCCATTTAATGTACAAATCCAAATATTAATGCAGTAGAGTACTGGACAAAATCTCAATATCTGCTAATATATTTACAAGCTATGATACAAACATCTTCACTATGAGTGGCATCAGGTGGGTTATTTGTTCTAAACTGTCAGGTGTTGTCTGCCTGGTGCCAGAACTAGGTTTTATAGCTAGGATTACTAAAGATAGAAACTGCACAAAGAAGAAAAGGCAGATGGTCTACTCACTGTCTGCTCATGCATATATATGATTGCACTAGTACAAATACTAGGAATACCTTTGAAATGTAGACATATGATTTTCCTTAGTAGTTCTATGAACTGAAGAGAACATATGTTCAACAAGAAAATAACAAATGAACATAAAGTTAACTCCAAGCAAAACCCAACCTTTGAAACTTAGACGTGTGCTTTACCATAGTAGTTCTATGAACTGAAGAGAACATATGTTCAACGAGATCAAGAAAACAACGTATGAACCTAGAGTTAATTACAAGCAAAACCCAATTCAAGGAACAAAACCAGCAAATTTACAAATGAATCAAAAAATTCTCGAAGGAAAAGTGACAGAGACGTTGATCTCACAAGATCAAATGTTTGGCTCAATCAATATCGATATAACAAAAAAAAAACTAATGAAGGAGAAAGTAGAGAGCAGGAAAAAATATTGAACAATTGCAACCAGAATAAATAGATCTGAAACATAATCGGCACAGAGTATTGACCATGAAAGAAAAGCCGAATTGCAGTCCTGCTGCATGCATAAAGCAATTTTGGAAGACCCTTGAGAATCAATTACCAGAAAAAACATAACTTAAAACAAAGAACTTTATTATCCCAGCTAAAACAAAATTCACAAATGCTCAACCATGATATGATCTTGGGGAATAATAACTGGAATTGACTAGCATTTAAGGTGCAAGACAAAGAATCTACAGTCTAACAAATGTTCTGTTCCTCAGTAATAAATAAGATCTAGACTCATGAAAGTCAGCCTATGGTGAAAAAGGAATCATCTTGCAGTGGATAGACTGAGCAGGGCAAAATCAAGATAACTTCTCACTCATTGTTTGCAGAAAAGTTGTATTTATTCTGCAGGAAAATCATGAAATGGTGCAACACTTTCATGAGACCTTCAATAAACATAATCATATACCTCCACATTTGTCACGGATGCTTGGATTCCATGATGCTGATCAGCAGTGGCACTCTGTCCAACCTCTGGTTCTGCATGTGCTGATGAAATCCTGGCAAGTGTCCGTTCGATGAATGCAACAAGTTCCGTGTGAGTACCACGCAGATGAGATATTTGTAAGATATGATTGCAATATTGTGGCCACTCTACTAGGCGGTCCACGAATTGTTCCAGGGCCTTAGTGCCAAAGACAAACATCTGTATGTGGTAAAACCATTAGTCACAGTTAAGATGAAACAACAATATGAAAAGAAAAACATAAAAAGGAAGAGGACAGACTTTGGAATCTGCAGGTTTTCGCAATGCATCCAAAACAGCTCGCAAAGCAATACCAAGTGTTAGATGAGTTACGAGTTGATGCTTAATGAGGGACCCTAGAAACAGAAGTATTAACCACGAAATCAGTAAATTAAACTTTACATTTCTATTTCAAAATCAAAATCTCCAAATTACAGATCCAACTACCTGAATAGAGAGACTTAATTAACAAACATATCAAAGCCTATAGAAAGCTAAAAACAAACTGGCTGAATTTACAGGTGGCAAAGCAACATGTAGAGAAATTAATTTGGTAAAGATATCCATTATATAGATTCAAGAACATTAAAATTGGATACCAAAAAAAAAGATCTTTCAACCATATTCAGCATCTCACAAAATCACTAATCTTCACCTGGACTAACAGATTGATATATAAATAACATCCTAAGTCGGTATGACAGCCTAAGAAAATCCTCATCAACTAAGGCAGCCACATTCTCACTGTACATGTTACAATTATTTTGACTAAGAAACTTTACCAATTAATATCACTAAGATATGGACAACCGTGTGAATAAGTTTATGAGATGAGTATTGAGGATGCTGCCTGTGTACCTACTGAGGCCAACTAAGGTCCTCACGTCATGTTAATTAGCAGTTAGAGCAATTATGATCGTGCTTATAGAATTAATACCAATTGAAATAGGTTTTGCTTTTTAACCCCTGTTTGGCCCTTAGTTAAAGTTATAATACATTTTTCTCTCTTCTTTCAACCACGCATCCTCCAATAAAATAATATTACATGTATCAAAGCCTATATCCAGAAAGTGTTCTTGGCCTCCATGTATACATGTCAAATGTGTTCTTGGTGCACTTACCTAGAAAAAGGTCATCTAACTGCTAACTATGAGCCCACTCAAATGCTCAAAAGCCCCATAATGAAAGATAATTTCTTATACAATGAGCAGCACATCTTCAGGCCTGGTGTACAGTATGATGATGGTAATTTAAGGGAATAATGGTGAAGTGTGCACATTTCTCAATACTTTCAAAATTATTGCAGCCTAATAGATAGATTTGATAAATTAAAATAAAATCTTTATTTAACAGAAACCTGATAATCTTCAGGAAAGCAGTTATAGGGGGAGTTGATAAAAATCATAAAACTAAAATTTCAAGACAGGGCAATCACTAAGTGTTGAATAAAATAAGTATCGAGTTAACAACATGAAAAACCTTATGGTTAGGCACCAAAATTCCATCGATGAATTGTCAATTTCAATCAAAATATTAAGCCACCATTTGATAGGCATTATTTTGAGAAAATGAAGATTTGAATAGTGATTTTTTTCGAGAATAAAAGTAGGGAAAAATTTTGGATTTATATGCAAAATATTTTATTGAGTAAAGCGTGGTTAAAAAGTAGGGAAAAATTTTGGGTTTAGGTGCAAAATATTTTATTGTGTAAATGTGTGGTTGAAAATGAATATGACAATTAAAGAGTTTTGAAATAATTGTTGTCAAATAGGGGCTAATTCATCGCAGGGAACAAATCATGTCTTCCTAAAAGTGGCATTGCTTCATGTCTAAAATGAACCCTGATCTTTATTTGATTTTGATTCCAGTTACACAAGCTTCTTCGACCAGTAAAACATCATCTAAAAGAAATGAATATAAGCAACTTATTCAAGGCAAAAATATAGTAGGACAACAGCAAACCATGGTTGTGATCCCTGGGAGTTAGTTTTAAGCAAGGTAATTGTAGCCGAATTCAACAGGGAAATTTATGAATTTGCACATGATGCTAAAGAAGTAAAACTAGATGAGGATTAAACGTTGTGAATTACATTCACACAGTGTAGTTCATTGAATGTTTTACCATATAGTACCAGCAAAAAGAATACCAAAACAGTGGTAAGAAACAGTAACTTTTCAATAAAAGAAATAGGGTCTAATGTTACAGAATGCAATAATCAGTGCTCACCAAAAAGAAATGCAGCAATCTTGAGCTGCCTTTCAGGGTACTTGGAGAAGAACTTGTACTCCTCAAATAGATTAGCAATCATGCACTCGAAAATTGATTGTTGCCTGTCAAATGTGCAAACTTCTTTAGTCGAACAATAAATCACCTCAAATTTTAACAGCATGCAAAAGACTAATCATGAGAAACAAATCCATGCTACGAAAACTGCATTTCATCATTTTAAGTAAGAATATCACTAATGATATTTAAAGGTTTCTTCATGAACTAAAAAAAAAAATATCAGTCAAACGGCTTTATTTGAGTCTTAAAGTTCTGTCCACAAAGACAGGTTTTGATGCTGATGTGTAGAATGAATAGCATGCCGGACATTTAATCAGACATTAAAATACAGGCATGATTTCAGACCCAAACCATGGAAGAGAATAAAATCCATAGAGTCGATACTCGATTTAATGCAATAGGCATAATCCTCAATGGAGCTATCATAAAATATAGGGTCATTGTTCCCCAAGCAGGAAGATGTTACAGCGAGTAGTAGTGTGCACAAGTTATAAACACTAAAGACAAATTTGAGGAAGAAAATTACCTTTTCTCTGAAGATTCTTTGAAGCGAGCAAGCATTTGAATCATTGCATCAATTGTCAGTTGACCCGAAAACAATTGATGGAAGTATGAGTTTGCTTCTGTCTCAATATCGTCAGCATAAACATCAGAAGTTGCTGAGTCAGCTACCCCGCCATTCTTAAGTCTTGCAGTAACATGAAGATAACTTGCATGCAATTTTTCCAATTCCTCGGACAAGAGACTAGAGGAAATAATGCCAGAATGAGACTGAAGGACCTGCAGACCAAAGATTCAAAAGGTTTAAGCCTCAATAATTTAGAGACAACTATCATCCAATTTAACAGAATATGCATGTCCGACAAAAACCTTGAAGAAGGTGGAACAAGCTTCCAGATAAACATTCACAAGAGAACCAGGGGAATGAAAGCGGTTAATAGAAACTTCCTGAGCTCCGACCACAACCTCCTTTAGGAACTTAAGGCACTCCTGAAAGCATCAAGACTAGTTTCTATGAGTTTTGTGGTATCTTCAACATCTCTTCAATTAAGAGAACAATTAGTACAAGACAACTACCTTTGGAAACATAAAAGAGCGAAGGCACACTTGCAAAATTTACATCTAACTTAGGGCCGTGATTTTGCTTGGGGGATTTTCTTTTTCTTATTCCAGGGGTGGGAAAAATGTGGAGCGAGAGAGAATGAAGACAGGTTATCAGTTTACCTCATAAAAAGCATCTTTATATGTACTTAAATGAGTGCCCAACCATTTCTCGAGATCTATGAGTGCTTTACTAGAAGCAAGGGCAGCCAGTCGAACACCAAAATAAGAAGGAATCATATCCAACACTGGAGTTAGCATCTGTATCAACAACAGAGACATTATGAATGATTTGCCAAAAGTTAGATGGTGCCCAGAAGAGTACAAACATAATTCAATATAAAATTACTACCACCACCTTTCTGAAAACATGAAAGTCAAGTTAATATACTGCAGCAAGTAAAAGCTTAAATACAGCAACCTAATACATAAAAATGTAATGCAGGAGGTACTTAAAATTTGCCCTCATGACAGAAACATTGCAATCAGTGAAACAATATTTTTTGTCGGAACTAACACACAGATGATCTAATGAAGATGTTTCTTCAATTTGAAAAATAGCAATTAAGTATATTGAAATATCCCAACCTTAAAATAACCATGAAAGGACTTTGTCCAACTACTAGGGGTTCAGTTAAAAGTGCTTAGATTTATGCAGAGATCAATCTTGTGGCACAAATCATGCCTTCTATAAAGGTTAAAACTAATTCCTACAAAAGAACTGCATGAGTTTCTGTATAAATTCCCAACAGAATATCGTATGATATATTTAAGCTTGCTGTGAAGTTAATAACCTTCAATTCCTGGCAGGCATCCAAAACTCTAGTCAAATTGTCTGGATCAGAGTTCAAGGAATCAATAAATCCTCTCAACATCATGCAAGGGTTGACATGCCACAGGTGAAGTATTACACTGTTTCCCAATGCATGTCTGAGTACCATGGGAAAAACTGTAGAAGACACTTCATCCTGGAGGAGATTATATGCAGTCTGCAATTCAAGTAACAGAGGTATTAATTGAGCGAATATATGGAACAGCACAACAGTAATCACAATTTGTCTCCAAAATCAGTACATTCACGTGGGCCATCCCCAGAAGCAAGACTTCTGGACAATTATCAAGAGGATCTTTCAGAATTGCTCGCACAGAACTTGCATGACCCCTTTCGGCTAGCTGACACAACACTTCCAGCAGGGCAAGACATAACCAGGCATGATTTGTATGTCCAGACTGTAACTTGTGTCCATTCACAGCATCAGCATAGGCCTACGCAAGTAAAAACGAAACAGTTGATTCCCAGAACGTCTTATCCATGGAACTTCTATAAATGAGATTAGCATGGGGTGATATGAAGATATTAACAATAACTAGATTCTACCAGCTGCCTTCCGGAATGAGAAAATGTAAATACTTCAGGTGGCACTGCAACAGCGTATTTCAGAAAAGATAGTTGACCCTCAACATTCTTCCAAACAGAGCCACAAACAGCATGGAGAGGAAAGGGATCCTGAAAAGTAGGTACCCAGGTCTGAATTAATGAGGAACTTTAAAACTGCTTTCTTATTAACATGCCTAACAGGAATTGAAAAAGTAAAACTGTTAAGAGGCATACCTGACATGCATGTCTATAGAAGGACATAAAAAGGGAGAATGACGCTTCATTAGGAATATAAAAGCCCTCATGGTCCAGGCTCTCCATGACATTTATCCAGTTAATTCCAGGAGCCTATAGTTAAAGTATTGGAGCAAAAGAAAGAATACAAATTCAGGGTATCGGTTGACAATCAAATTTGAGGTACCTCGAAATAAAGCTCATCAATGTTACAGTGCGATTGACACAATGATGTGGAACACAATGCATATTAAGCTAGAAGATATAAATATGGATCTTACAAGTTGCTTGATTGAATCAACCAGGACATCTACATTCCAAGAGTTCAGCAATGGCAGATCAGAAACACTATTGCTACCAAGAGCAGAGCGGAATGTTGTGAACACAGTTTGACTGTCATCAAGACCCGCAAAGGTCTGGGCAGTTGTACCAAGTATCTTTGCAATTTTGCCTTCCGTAAGTGGCAAGAAAAGAGACAACATTTCTTTGCACTGTGATATATCCACGGTGCAGCCATAACCTAATTCCTTCATCATATCAGCCACGCTGAATTCCTTTTCCATTTCAGCTAAAATAGCATCAAAATCATCTTCACTGCCTTCATTGAACAAATCTAGGTGCCTGAAGTTTACAGAAAAGCAAGAAAGAGAAAACAGGTGAATCAAAATCAATCAGGAGAAACTGTTGAATTAGAAAGTGTGGCAAGGAGGTACCTGAAGAAGTTGGCTTCCTGTAGTTCACTGGAAAGAAATGGAGATAAAATGAATTGCCTCTCCTCATTCAATTGCAATAGAGATAACATTTGCACAAATGAATCCACATGCTTGGAAAGGCCTTCAGATTGATGAAGAAACACTAGAATGTGCTGAATTAAATCAGTGGAATCCCATGCCACTGGATTGGTACACAACTCTGCAATCTGACCCATGCAGAAGTTCTTTCCTGCAAACAAGCAAACAACAAATGCACAACATGAGAAAAAGTGAAGAGCACAGACTCTAAAAAAGTCACACGTGTATTAGAGATTCATCCTCTAATTTCAATACAAAGGACATTTCTGCAGTTCATTTTTGACACGTCCTATATCATGGTCAGACAGAGAAAGAACTAACCACACATTCTGATATCAAGGTTTTCTGAATCTGATAAAGCAAGACCAATTCCAATTTTCTCATATGCTGACAAGTGTAAAGCATCAGACAGATTCTGCAGAAATTCTTCACTTATTGCAGCAGTCTTCAGAGATCCACAGAAAACAGTACTGAAATTAGGTCTATCCAACATATGCTTAAAAATTGAAGCATATACTGGATGCAGCTGCATATTCTTCAAGTTCCCATAAATATTCAGGTGATCCAAACAATTTTGGAGCACCAATATGCTTCCCTCCATTCCATATGCAGCATACTGTCAAATGAAACATGACACCACAAAGAGACCAAAAGTCAATAACGAAACTACCATAACCAATAAACTGTAAAGGTTGAAAAAAGGGCAAAAAATTGTTATACATCACATCTCTTCCCACCTTATAAGTTACTTTTTTTTGCCAAATGCTAATCACCAAGAAGGCCAAACCCAAAATCTTAGAAAACTGCAAAACTGCCTATGTATTCTTGAGCACCCAGAATGTCGTGACATCAACAATGTGTTGATCTCTTTCCGAGCATAAAAAAAGTGTGCATATATCCATACACACCCTTTAATGACATAACTCCACCTTAATAGCCCCTCTATTTCTTAAAATATCACATGCCATGACGAATAAAGGATTCAATGCAACAATTACCTGTTCTAAACAGTGTTTAAAAAAATGCTTGTACTTAGCCCAAGGACAGACGTAAGAACTAGAACCATAAATTCAGAAACATGCAAAATTAGCACAAGTATTAACCAAGAGACCCCTTTCTAGTTCTGGACTAAGCACATCCTTGTGTAAGGAGCCAGTTGGGAACAAAACATGCACGTACAGTAGTTAAAAACTGTTGTGATATGGGAGATCAGTAGAAGTTGTTCTATACAACGTGGAATTTTCCTGCATGTCCTATTCAAATTCATTGCGTACAAAAGGACCCAAATAAGAAGAAACTAAAGGAATTTTGTTCAACTAGTTCAAAGCAAGGTTGTTGAAACTCCCAATCCGGATCTTATGATCCTAAATTACAAAACCAATCTAGGATCTTAAAATTGTAGAATTTTACAAGCTAGTGGTTGGCATCTAACAATCCTCTATTTTTTGTTATTATGGACTTTTCAGCTTCATTTTTAATAAATTAAGTAGGTTGAGTTGTCGGGCACTTAGGTTGAGTTTCATTTTAATTAAACCCAAAACAAAACTTAAAAGAAAAAGCAAAGGGAAAAACATAGAATCCCTTCATTCTCTGACACCTCTTATGGAAATGGACAGTAACATTCCTTCATTGAGATATTTTTGAACTCTTTTTCTTTCTACTTTTTCTTTGATAACTTTTAGCCCTTGTTTGGTCCTTATTATTTTCAAAATACATTTTTGTCTCTCTCTTATTTTTAACCACGCATTCTTTTAGAAAATAACATTACACGCAAACCTAAAAAATTTTCTTATTTTTAACCACGATTCTCTATTAAATCACTATTCCAAAATACATTTTTTGGCCAAAAAAAAAAATGGGGCTCAAACGGACTCTTAACATAGCTCAATTAGTTTTTGCTTAATATGTATTTTTCCTTTGTTGGGGTTAAATTGCTAATTAATTAGTTGAAATGCAGTTGTAGAACTAGACTTTATTTTTTAGGCTCATAATGTTGTGATTGATTGTATATTTTATAGTTGTGTTTAATTTTTGCAAATATCCATGGTGATTGGCGTTTATAAGTTTATCGTATAAATATTAATTGCAGTTAAAATTTATATACTTAAAAATAAACCGAAATTGAAGCATACTTTAGTTTCAGGTTTTGGTTCAACATTTAAAGGTGTGTTTGAGCCATATTATTTTGAAAAAATGTATTTTAGAATAGTAAATTGATGGAGAATGTGTGTTTGAAAAAGAAGAAAAAGTTTTTGATGTGGTGGAAAATATTATTTTAATAAAAAATGTGTGGTTGAAAATAAATAGAAGAATGAGAATAAAAATTTTAATGTGTGTCAAACAGGGACTAAATAAAGTTTTCGTGTCAATATGATGTTATTCGACTTTATTTGCATTTCAAAAATTAATTTTGGACCGTTACAAACTAGTTGCAAGTATGGATGTGTATCAATTTGAGACAACTCTCAAACTCTACCATGGAGGGTAGACAGACAGCATACAAAGAGTGGCCTTGGCGAAGCTCCTTTGAAATTTCTTTCAGAGAAGCTGTATGAATATCTTGCTAGTCCACTCCTTGTAACCTTCTAGTCATATTTTTCTATTGAAATTCCATTGTCAGTTGCTTCCAATTGCAAATCACCGAACCCATCATCTCTAACCATTGTGGTATGGGCAATGCATAAAGAGTAAGTGAAAAGGGAACGCTTTGTATATTAACTTGGACTTCCTCGAATCTCCCTTGGCAATTCAATTGTTCCTCGTTGGCCACTCGCACCACGAATGATTCAGTTGGCACCACCTGTAGTCGAAGGAGGTGAGCAACTCGATCACTAATAAAGTTGTGCGTCGAGCCACTGTCGATTAGAACTTCCACTTCCAGATGACCAATTTTGGCAGCTACCCACATGGTTTTAGGTGACGACCATCCCATTAGTGCATGCAACGAAATGTCAAGCTCTGGTTTTCACCTTGCTCGTCACCTTTCGCAGTCTCCTCCAAAACTTCTTTACAAGTGAGGATACTAGTTCATGGAGGTGCTTCTAACAACAATAACTACTGTCCACGACACTTGTGGCTTGTCGTGAAGCGTTCATTACAGTTAAAACAAAGCCATCAGCTCTCCTCTTCTGTATCTCATCCCAATACGGGCGCTTGACAGATGAAGCTGGATTGGGTTTCGTCGAGGCAGGCAACGCTAGTTGTGGGCGATTATCTGGTAGTTGTAGTGGTCGAACATACTTTCATTGGCAAAACAGTTGTTCATCTCTCATGCGAGCAAGACTAATGCTATCTTTAAGTGTTCGGGGCTCAAATATGCAGATCCATTATGCAATCTCTTACTTAAGTCATCCCATGAAGGTTCTCGAAGCCTTTTGAGTCCATACTTACACATAATTGTCCAATCTTTCAAATTCTAGCTGGTATTCACACAAGGTACCTTTTCGTCGAATACGTAACAAAGCTTCATCAAAGTATTCTCCATCTGTGGGTCCAAATCGAACCCATAATTCCTCTTGAAAGATTGCCCCCATGTCACTTCGTTTTCGTCATCTCTATACGTCAGGCTTAACCACCTCCACCATTGATTGGACTCAAGTTCCAGATGAAATGAAGCAAGCGAGACCTTCTGATCTTCTGCCTGGCTTGAAATTAGAAGAATTGGTCCACTCGCGCGAACCATTCTATTAGGTCCTCACCTGAGTATTTGGGAAACTCAAGCTTGGTTGTTTTAGATGACACAACCAATCGATTTCCATCCGTGTCTTCCTTCTAGTTGTTGCAAGAATTTTCACCTTGTTCGTTGTTCGTTGTTGTTGCAAGAATTGCCATCCTGCTTCACGTCGTTGTGGCTAGTGCCTTCCTTGTTGGAGAACAAGGCCTCTAACATTTGGTGAAGCATTACTTCGAGTTGGCTCATCTTATCAGCCATACCAAGCTCTATCATATTCATGCCATCCTAAAGGTTTCCAAGCCCAGCCTCCAAACTTTCAATGTGTTCCTTGTTAGTAGCCATACAAACCGGACTCTAATACCACTTGATGCGGTCCTAACCAGAAATCCCACTCACACTTTAACTCTCTTTTGGGTAAGAGTAATAACCACAATAATTTGGATAAAAAAAAATTCTGATCATTTTATTCATACGGTCAATCTTTAAATAAGCCAAGCTTAACTGATTGTTGAAACCCACTTACGTAATGCAACATAAAGAAATTAACGTAAAGGAAATATCAACTTAAGTCCTACACTGCAAGTAGATAACAAGCGTAAAATTTATGCGAAACAGAAGGAGCATAGCAACCATGCAAAATAGAAAGCAGCTTCCTTAGACTTTACTTGGTCGTGCATGCAACGGCTCCTCATAGTTCATGCAACGTCCCCAAAATACCAAGGATTCTTCCTAGATATACTGAGGGTTCTTCGTGGTCCATCACATCTTGAAGGAGAAATTATTAAACCAAGGAAACGAATGCACGGCAATCCCCATTATTCCTTCTCACAGAAAACTCCTAACAACTTAGTATAAAACTCCGGAGTTCGTCAGAAAAATGATAAACCAATGCAGCAAAGATTTTAATTGGAACAAACTAGATATAATCCAACTTTGAATAAGCTCACGCTCAAACCTACTTTGGTTCAATATCATAAACTAGTTTAAATTTCAAAATAAAAAATGTTTTAAGTAATTAGTTGGTCACCCAAAAAAGTCAAAAAATATGTGGTGCACATGACCTAATGACCAGATCTTCTAAGTTTAAGAACCTCTTTTGAGCTTGAAGATTAACGAGAGACTGCTAAAGGTTTCCATTGATCAACCTTTAGACCATAATTGGATATGAAAATTTAGAGGACTTGTAATAGCCAAACACGGAGAGAGTGAACTCAACCAGATAACTCCGCATTGAACGCAGTTTAAGAATTTTACTAAAACTTCCCTATATTTGTATTAAACACAGTTCACTTTCCTAACACTACCCTATTTTAATACGAAGACCAATATACCAATAACGGCCAATTTGACAGGTCAAAATGATGGTCCCTTAAAGAGTCAAAAAGATATTTTCCACTTGTTGGCACTCCAATTCTGCACCTTATAACTACAACTTAAAAAGGCATACCATCCAAAAAGAAGAGAAGAAGAAATGTAGAAACAATGGTGTCATCAATAGCTACTTTTCATAACACGTGCAATATAGTTTCATCTCCTCCAAATTGTTTTCAAAAGAAAAAGGGAAACATGAGCTCCAATGTAAAGGCCCTAGTTGTCGTGGGCTGACATCCGTGGGATGAGTTCCAATGTATAAGGCCACGTTGTCGTTGGCTGTCATCCTTTCAATTTCTATACAATGCTTAAATTATCTATTATTCTAACTTCTAGAAACAGCAATTTCTATATTATTTCCACTTGCATACACTATGCACGTATCCATAATGAGCAATTCACAATTATTTACTTTCCTCTGAAAACTATTTAAATCTCAGAAATACAATCAAGTTCCAGTCTTTCCAGCATTTTTTAAAAGTTACTACCAATATCATTAAAAAATAAAAAATAAATAAAAAGTAAAACGGATAACTTCAAAAAAAAAATGAGGAAAGTTTCCAGTCATCTCACAACTCAAAAAATAAATCAATTCCTTCAAAAAATAAATTACCCAAGCGCATTACACATACAATCCCGCAAGAGAAAAACATATATATAGAAACAGAGAGAGAAATTTTTGTGTTATTTACCTGACAGAGCTCTTGAAAAACAGAATCTGAGTTGGAGTCGTTCAAGCTCTGAAGGAGAAATCGAATCTGACTGGAAACAGCAGATGAGAATGGAATCATCGCGAAAGATTTTTTTTTTTTTTTCTGAAGGGTTTCGGTGAATTGAAATTATAACTAGGTTTTCGAAACTGACGAAAATTATCAAACTTTCAGGTGATAGAGAACACAGTGCAAAGAGTCTAGACAGTGGAAATTTGGTGAGGAGTGGTGCGGCTATATATGCCAGTCGGGTGGCTCGGAGTGGGTCACCCGACTCAGTTCTCATGGACGGGGTTTTCTTGCTGTTTGCCCCCTTCAGAATCGAATATTGAAGAATTAACCCCATGTTTAGCAAATTCATTAAGCCCATGCCCCTGCTTGATAGCCATTATTGAAAAAAAAAATGATGTTTCAAATAATAATTTTTAAATAATATATGGTTAAAGTAAGAAAACCCTTGAATTTACGAGCAAAATATTTTATTTTGTTAAAGTTTCGTTGAAAATAAGTATAAGAATTAAAGAATTTTATTTTAAAGGAAGCAAACATGGACTAGAAGAGATCCAACTATAAATAGCGAGAGAAAATGAAAAGTGAAAACTACTCTTAAATTTTTGAGGAAATTACAACCTCACGGGTTTTTAAGATACAAGTTTCATAAATCCAGAATCAACTTTAGCCCATGTTTGACACCCATTCTCTTCTCTTTTTTTTTTTCGCTTTCTTCATTTCAACCACACATTTTATCAATAAAATAATATTACACAAAAATTCAAAAAAATTTCTTACTTTTTAACCACACATTCTTTCATCAATCACTATTCTAAAATTTATTCTTTATCCAAAATGGTGTCAAACACAACATTAATAATACATAAAATCGGGTTTTAATTAATGGTTTTTAAATTAATTTGTATGTGGTTGTGGTTGGATATGGTGCGAAGTGGTGGTGTGCATTGATGGTGGTGTGGGCTATGTTGGGGTGCGAGGTGGTGATGCGGCGGTGTTGGCTGTGTTGGTGTGCGATGTGGTGGTGGTGACTATAATTGCACCGGCGTGGTGGTGGATCTATGGTGGTTTGTGAAATCTGAGAGAAGCGAAGCAGATCTGTAAGAGAAGACGGTGGTTGTTCTGTGTTTGTGTACAGTGGTTTTGTTGGTGGTGTTGGTGGCGATGGGCA
>CAIGRB010020338.1:988-34878 GCA_903798255.1 Fraxinus quadrangulata | reverse complement strand
AATTAAATTAGGAACATTGACCAACATAAATGATTTCAAATTGTCACTTTAATTGTTACACTAAAAATGGATTAATAAGGGGAATTCGACATTTTAGCAATAGTGTCTCACATATTTGAAAAATACATTTACTTACTTTCATTAGTTTAATTGATAATTTAGGGATTAGTATAAAAAATCACAAAAAAAAAATGTTTGCTATTCGATTAAAGTTGAAATTAATTTTAAATCTATTGAATACGTAGTCCTCGTAGGTTCGACAATTTATTCACTACTTTATTACTTATTCACGATCCTGTTCACTTGCGGGAAATCAAACGATCATTCATCCATTTCAATTTTTTAAAAATCAATAGTCCAAATTTTGACAACACCAGAATTGTCAATCACGATTGTACAAATAAGTTAATTCATCTAGAAATCTAATTTAGAACATGTTCCAAAATCTGGCAATTAAACTTTTCTTTCTCTTTTTCTTTTATTTATTTTATAAATCGTTTGAGAGGAAAAAACAAATAAATAAATTTATTTCCAATAAACTATTGCATGTATTTAAGATATTTGATTGACTTGACTAGACCATACATAGTGGTGACAATCGAGACGAGTAGCTCATCAACTTGACTTGAAAAAGCTCGATACATGGCGGCTAGAACTTGTATTGAGACGAGTCCTAGCACGAGCCGAGCTTGCTGACTCTTAAGCGAGCCCACGAGCCGCCCATAAGCCAACCTTGTTTTAACCTGCCCACGAGCTATGCAGGCCTAGAACAGTGACCAAATAGTCACTTATAAAAAAAAGTGACCGTTTGTTCACTTTTTAAAGTTTGTGAACATTTGGAAAAAGGGTCAAAACTCTAAAATGAGATTGTTAGCCCCCCAACAGTCACTGGATTTTTTTTCTTCTATAAATATGTCAAAACTTCGCCATTTTTTTTTTTCACAATAAATTCAACAATCTCTCTACCCTCTTTACATTCTTCAAAATAATTTTTATATTATTCAATTATTCTACAATTCTTCTACTCTCTATAATTGTATTACATACACATACTTTCAATATTACATAATTCACATACATTCTATAATTTTTATTACATTCAAATTTCAATTCTATTATATACATTCTCTCAATTCCACACCATACATTATCCAATTTATACATTTCATCTTTATTCTTTACACTACAATCTACACTTTATTACATAATAAATATGGATCCTCATGATTTCATTGAGGGTTGGTTCGGTCGCTAATCACCCATAACGTCATAATCTCAATTTTTTAGTCAATTTGCCAGTCTCAACGACATCCCCATCCTCATCCTCGACGATTTGCCAAGAATGGATGTTGACAATGCACATGTAAGTAATAGTCCAATTGATTTGGATAATATAGATGAAAATGTTGATGAAGCTGAACTACAAGTTCCCGATGCGGGAGGGAAGAAAAAATCTGCAAAGTGTTGGGAATATTTTAAATTGATTACAATCGATTGTATTGTCAACAGAAGTACAGAATATAAGGCAGTTTGTAAATACTGTCAAACGTGATTAGTTTCGTAAAAGGGTATTGGTACTACCCGCCCAACCGTTACTATGCCAAATGTACAGCAAAACATGGGCTTGTTGGCCAATCTCAAACACAACTAGCCTTTAATAGTCCTTCTTCCGCTAACTGTTCCTCAACACTAAGCAAATGGATGTACTTGGAGGAAAGAACTCATGATAAAATAGTGAAATTCGTTACTGGTGCTGAGTTGCCGTTGAACATAGTGGACACTGATCATTTCACAACATTCGAAAAGGGATATCTTCAACCAAGGTACAAAGGTGTAAGTAGAAATACTCTTCGTAATGATACAATTGATTATTTTTCTTAGAATTAAGAAGTAATTGATTAGTGATTTAAATAAATATAATGGTATTATATCGTTGACTTCAGATTTATGAGAAAGTATAAAAAAAAATGTTATATAACAACAACTGCACACTACAGACACCAACCTTGGATGATGCATAAAAAAATTATTACTTTTAAGATAATTGATTATCCTTGTAAAAATGGGCTTATAAGTACTTGATCACCCTCCTCTTACAAGTCAATTTTAAATGGTTGTAATCACATATAGTTAAAAGTTGTTGCAAATTTCGATCATGAATTGAAAAATAAGGGCTAATGACAAAAGGGTTAAAACTGCTGCTGAGGAGTTGCATCCAATTTGATTACCAAAGGCATCAACAGCATGGGAAGAGGCAATGTCGTAGAGCCCTAAGCCCTCACGAATAGGGTTGATTTTCCCACTGCCCACAATTACATCCACATTACGCTGTTTGGAAGCTCGAAAAGTTCAGTCACCACCGCCTTCATTTGAGGCATTAGTGGAACAGGTAAAATGCTAAAAATTCACGAGCCTAAAGCACCCGTTTTCTCCTACTTAAATCGAAAAACAACACAAAAAAATTGGAGTTACATGTTTGAATACTCCATAGTCTGATTCTTGCCCACCGTCCAGTGCTATTAGATGAAGAGAGGTATGATCGCAGGGACCCTCTTCTGACCCCACCCAATTCCTACTATTAGTATATCTCTTCTGATTGAGCTTTGAAAATACACCCCTTCTCCTTAGTCTGATTCTTGCCCACCGGCGTGTGCTATTAGATGAAGAGAGGTATGATCACAGGGACCATCTTCTGACCCCACCCTAGCCCATATTTTCCGATATCTTAGCCTAGCCTACCAGATCAATGGACTTAGCCGATCCGAGCCATCAAAGACCAAACTGTATTACTTGGATCCGTTTGTTAGGAAGACCACAAGTAGTTGTCACACAACGTTGATCACACCAAACTTTGGCTGTGGTCACGTTTTATTCAGCAAACTTTAAATTGCACCACATTAGTCGCTCAACTTTATACATTTGCACTCCATTACATACTGACTAACTTCCGTTTCTAACTTGTGCTTACGTGGATGATGGAATGCATACGTGGCTCTTAACTCTCTCCAAAATAAAAAAATCAAATGCCAGATCATTTAAAGTGCAATTTCCAAACAAGCCTTAGCCCATTGAATTGAAATCGTGAGCTCTCTCCTCAACAAACCATCCTCAAATTGTGCATAGATCCTTGAATGAACCCTAACCCCTAAATCGATGTTGCCCCACAATCGAAGGACAGCAAAGCTTGATTGTAATCGTTCACATGGAGGTAATACTTGGGAACATTTTTTCTTTTTTAATTTTCAGTGTTTTGCGGTCTTGTGAGTCGAAGTGTGCATAATGGAAATGCTATCCAATTCGGGCAGTTTTAGGATTGAAGGTTGTGCACTATTAGTGGTTTAGATGATTCGTTATTAATGGCTAACAGTGCTCTTAATTTTACAATTTTATTCCCTCGAATCAGACAGTAGAACATTTTCATAGAAGCAACAAGTGCAATTAAATTGAAACGTTATTTTCCAAGGCATACAAATCATATAGGGCAGAATTGAATTTTAGATGGTGTAAATGAATTTACTTCAATATGCATTAATTTAAGTATAGATGCTGTTAGATTACTGCAGAATATAGAGATGGAACATACACCAATTCCTTTATCCTGAATACTAATTTTAACACGAGAAAAAAATTCTCACACATCCAAGTCAAGAAGGGCTGGTATAGATCTAATTATATTGTACACTGAGTGTCAAAATAGTCTAACAATGAAATAAAGATAATCCTGGATGATATATATTTAGCAGAAGCACAGTGCAGTTGATATATAATTTTGCCAATAGTATGTTTACTTAGTTTCTCACAATTTATGTCCACTGCATATTCATGGTTGCTATACATTTTATTGTTTGGTAGATAGCCAGGGCACCAATTGTGGGAATGCCAAAAAAGAAACGATGTCCATGTTGTGGCGATGGCTTTCGTACGGCCAAGAAAACTCCTTACAAGATGAATGTCCATTGGTGTTAGCTACGAACGTGAATCAAGATGCGGTTGTTTGGGGACATCTAATCCTAAGCATACAATTAAAGAAAGGGAGATACTGAAGAAGAGGTCATGGAGATATCCCTCAATATAACCATCCGCAAAAGGAAAAGGAGATAAGGAAGAGAATGGGAAACGAAAGGGAAGGGATTCGTGAATGTATTCCACATATGTAATTGATTAGAAGTCTTGGGATTAAATTTCATGTTTACGTACTAGGAACAATCTTCATTGAATGTCTGTATTAGTTTGGTTGCTGATGTTCTTCGAATTGCCTAGATGGTGGTGGTTAGTATGCGAGTTAAACTTGTGTACCTTCTGTCACTTCCTTAGTAATGAATATTGTATGAGTATTGAATATTCTTCTACATGCTGCACCATTTGTCACTTCCTGTTTTTTCTGAAGTTCAATGAGTTTCCTTGAATATTCTTTATCTCTGCTAGTGCCTTCTCTAATCTCCTAGAAAAAGCTTTGTTACTTGATTGTAGATCAATTTGTCATTTTTCCAATTTCTCCTTACAGTTCCTCAAATCTCATAAAGTCGTCTTCTTTTATTTTCAGTTAATATAGCAAAAAAGAAGCCATGTTTTGATACATAGTACAAGTAAAGGCCACAAGATTATATGCATCACAATTAGTCAGACGTGTGTGCAAGACATACCATCAAAAACAAAATCCAAAAACAGATGCTGTAAACAGTAACACCATCCATAAACCAAAACCAGCTAAACATTTTATATCCCCGAACTAAACTCTAAGTTCATGCTGCCTTCAAGAAATTCACAGAACTGTTCGATTTGTTGATGTATGTGCAAGTCTCCTAGCATCCGCCCTTGCTGCTCTAGAACTCGAACCATCATTGTCATTTGTTGTTGTGAATTCTCCATGTTTTGAAGATCGATTTGCTCAGTCACCACTTCTGTGTTAGGCGCAAAAGCTTCTGGTCCATTATTCATACAATCAGTTTTAAACTGTAGCCCGACACCAGTGGAGAGCATAAACTGAAAATTTTTTCTTCTTCATGTGGTTGGCTCAATGAAGCTCCATTACCTCTAACAAATGATTTTCTCCTTCGATTGTGGGGCAAAATCGATTGTGGGGCTATGGTTCATTCAAGGATCTGGACACTATTTGAGGATGGTTTGGAGAGGAGAGGGCTCACGGTTTCAATTCAATGGGCTAAGGCTTGTTTGAAAATTGCACTTTAAATGAGCTGGCATTTGATTTTTCATTTTGGAGAGAGTTAACAGCCACGTATGCATTCCATCATCCGCGTAGGCCGAAGTTAGAAACGCATAAAATTCAGTGAGTAATGAGATACAATTTAAAGTTTGATGAGTAGAACGTGACCACACCCAAAGTTCGGTGTGTATTCAAATATTTAACTCCAAAAAATTGTAGAGGACAATCTTGTGGGGGCATCTTTTTCTTGGACTTAAAATTTCCAATTTTTGGGTTTGTGGCTAAAATGGTATGGGTTTTTGGAGACAGCATCTTGAAGAACTGGGCTTATTGTATAGGAAAAAAAAACATATAGACAGCCTACAGAATACATACAATAGGTGAGACCCCCCCCCCTTTTTTTTTTGACAATATTTAATTCACATGAGGCCACCCCCATGTGAGTATCTGTAAATTTTCTGCACAAAATTTTTCTGTACAAACCGAATTTTCTCATCCTGAATGATAAGATATTTAAACATGTTTGCCCCCATCATTCCTCATTAAATTATATTTTTTTCTCATCTTGTCAACTACACATTTTTTAATAAAATAATATCACACATAAACTCAAAAACTTCTTTTTTAACGGCATATTATTCAAAAAATTACTATTTCTCTCATCATAGTGTAGAATAATGAGGGTCAAACGAGGGCTAAGATAAGAGCTTTGCTTTGGCGGGGACAGCATTCGAGTTATGTAGGGTTTATTACAATCCAAGTCCCTCGTGATTAGAGGTATATGTCCCTTGGT
This sequence comes from Fraxinus quadrangulata, assembly GCA_903798255.1. Taxonomy (NCBI): domain Eukaryota; kingdom Viridiplantae; phylum Streptophyta; class Magnoliopsida; order Lamiales; family Oleaceae; genus Fraxinus; species Fraxinus quadrangulata. The sequence goes on along the minus strand of CAIGRB010020338.1, from coordinate 28,921 downwards.
CATCATAGTTTAGAGAGAGTGTTAGCTTTGCCATTCTCCAAATGAGATGTTTTTGTCATATTTTATGTTTAAATTGTTCGTAATAGAGTTAATTAAAATGGAGAGAATGTTAAAGTCAGTCTTAGTTTTATTTTGTCCAGAAGTAACAAAATGCAGGGACCATATTGTAGATATTGGAAATTCTAGGAACCAACATGCAATAGATGGAAAATCCAGGGACCGAAGAACACAATTTGGCAAAGTCCGTGATTTCACATGGAAACTCTTCCAACGAAGAGAAAATTAATAATGGGACTTTGAATACCCCTCAAAGCCATTGCATTAAACCAAAAATTGAGATCCTCCTTAGAAATACGTAGACTACATGTGTTTGGGCGATCTCACCAGAAACTAATAATCTATTCTCGTCAAGCTGATCAAGCACAAAGACAACACGAGCAACAATTGTATTTTATGAGTCCAGTGTACAACATGTGTTCAAAGTAATGCAAGACCCTTCTATTCAAGATTTGACCACGACGATATAGATGACAACTGAGTTACCATCATAAGTCCACACGATCACCTTCGAGTAGAGATTTTAAACTCAATGAGGATTCAACTAGATACTTCATGATGAGCAAAAGTTGGATGTGAAACTAGAAATTTTTTTTTTATGTATTCATACGTTTTTATCTTATTTTATTTATTTTAGAGATTAGATCTAACCCACTCCTAATATTATTTTTATTTTGTTATAATATAATGTGCCACCTTGCAGGGTCAATTATCCAAAAAGAGAAAAAAGTTGATAATACATTTAAATCGTTTATGTTAAGAAATAGAAAGTTTATTTATGTTACGAAAACTAAACGAAATATGACATACCTAGAAAGTATGCTCCAACTTGGTATTTACATAATAATTGTAAATTTTTCAACTTGGAACATAAATGTTTAATAATACTTGTATTTTGTAATCTCTGGAGGCAAGAAAGCACGATCTTAACAGATTTATAGTAATATCGATTGTTGATTCTTGTCCTTCAAACTTATAGAAACTTCTCTTAATTTGTACAATTTTATCCTTGTACTATATTTAACCCTTGTTCGGTTTTCATTATTTCTAAAATACCTTTTTTCTCTTATTTTCAATTACATATTTTTTAATAAAATAATATTACCTGCAAATCAATTTTTTTTTTTAACCACACATTCTCCATCAATTTACTATTCAAATGCATTTCTTACCAAATAATGAAACTCAAGCAAACGCTTAGAGTATGTTTCTTTCTCTCTTTTTCTTCTTTTTTCACCTTTTTTCATGGTTCTTGATTTTGATGGGAGCATTTCTTTTGGTGAAGAGAAATATCATTTAATTTTTGTCACAATGTTTATAATATTATGAAATATAATTTATCTTCTTTACAATACTTATATCTTGTTTACTTACAGATAATTGAGAAAGAATAAAGATGACAAAATGCTTGTTTACTTACAAATAATTAACAAAGAATAAAGATGATAAGAGTGCTCAGCCTCGCTTCAAGGGACAATACAACCCTCAAACTCAATGGAACAATAATCAAATCAACGGAACTTTACAAGTAAAAGCTTAACAAAATTAACTTTGATAGTTAGAAAAACACAGAAAAGAATTCCAGTTCATACTATTGATTAGATGATGTATCAAATCATAATATACAACACAATGTTACTGTACAAAAGGATAAACCTACCTAAGCCTTTTCAAACAACAAAATTTTCTGTAAAGCCAAATCCCTTCAATCTGCTTATATTCTGGCTGTAATCAAATCCTTTCAATCTACGCGATAGATAAATTACCCACTTCAGCCTTCTGTTACATTAAGATAGATATACTTCATGAATAGCGACCACCATCGGTTTTCTCTTTCTTGATTCGCTCTTCTTGGATTTCTTCCAGTTCCTCATCATCGCCCCTTTGCCCAGCCTGCTCCTTCCAATATGCCACTAGCTTTTTCAAACGAGCCACTTCTTTAGACGACACATTTTTATTCGGGTCATTCACAATTGATCTTACTCTTGATGCATACCTGAATTACATGAAATAAAAGATTGTCAAGGATAAAGTTTTACCACCACCACATTTATTCCTCAAATGTGTAACCATTCAACTTCATCTTGAGAATTGGAAACTCAATCTCGCAGCTCATTCGACAAGAATTTTACTGAAATACACTAATCCGTACCAAGAGAAGCAATCATAATGAAACAACGAACAAATAGCACTTCTCTAACTTTTCATAAACATGGTGCCATCCACACAAACAAAATATTAGCAAAAGAGGTACCAGAGAGAGAGAGAGAGAGAGAGAGAGAGAGAGAGAGATACATTAAAGAGTTGTACGTCTCATCCAAATTTGATTCAGCTGGAGATATGTTGACAAACATCAGTGTTTTAGCATTGCCACCGAGAGAATCACTCATCAACATGGTCAATTTGTGGTTTCTGTAGGGGATGTGTTGATTGCCAGAAGACAAAGCACCAATTACATCCCCAAGAGCTGAAAGCGATTTGTTAATGCTTTGAGCTTCCTTTAGCTGACCGCCAGAAGAGCCAGACTTTTTCACTCTTTCAGAACCAGCAAGATCCACAAAGCTTAACTGCATATGATCATATAATACAAAATGTAAGAAAAACACTAGTCTAAACACTGTTAAGAAAAATATTTTTTCAATCAAGACCATCAATGAGCAGAAAGAAAGGATACCATTTCAAGGTAAAGTATGTTGAGAAAAGATTTAGCATATGACTCAAGTTTTGAGAAAAATCATTATGCACCCAATGCCTTGTATCAGAACATCTCAATTTCATTTAAGAACTCTCACATGATGACACCTTATACTCTAGATCAAATATCCCCACAAAAACAAAGGGAAAAAAAAAAGAAAAACTTATTAACCCATTTCACTGAATACTCCAAAAGTTAAATGGAATCAGTCTAAAATATTTGGTAGCCACACTGTACCTGGCATGCAAAGATGAGCCACCTTTACACATTCTACATTAAGGACATACTAGAATATCCTAAGCATCATTGTTTATTTCATAGAAATCTGACTTACAACTTGATATTTCTGTGTAAACTGAAAATGAAGTCGGAAGCATACACATTTTAGATTTATAACAAACATATACCAGACAGGTATAAAACAACTTTGTCAATACCTTTCCTCTAGCAACAGATTGAGTTTGAAGATTGGTACTCTCTATAACAACTGATAGTATAAGATGTGATCTTGAACTCTGCTCATTCATTAGAGTCCCAGTAGTATGACGCTGTTAGTATGACGCTGTTCAGATCCTCTCTGGATAATAGTTCTAAGTTCGTCATATGATGAAATGGATACAACTGTTACATTTTCCACAGCAACCATGCCCTGCATACACAGAAGAGTCAAATTTGCAACCGTCAATAAAAGGATTCAAATTAACTAGAGACATAAAGATTTAAATTTGGAATAGAAGGCACAAGAAGATTTAACTTGGAAAAGAAGACACAATAATTATCCCACATTTCCATCCTAAAGCATTTTGAATTTCAAAAAAAAAGTTAGCATATGTATTGTAATTATAATTGAGACGTCGAAAAAGAAATGTGAGGTAGAAACTGTCATCTGATTTCTATATATGTCAATAAGATTTGCCAAGAAAAGTACCTTTGAATCTTTTTTGATATCCAATTTCAAACGCTTTGCATGCTTTGGTAGTAGAAGATCTATAAGTGTATCTTGATATAACTCCAACATATATGCCTGCATAGATTCATATAATCTAACATCATGTCATTCATCTTATTTCAATAAAAAGGACAAAATGAAAAAGAATAATGACATTTGCATACATCTTTTAATCTCATGATCACATCATTAGTTAGATATTAAATATAAAACAATACAACCCAATCAAATTCATAAAAGATATCAACAATTGTTATGAGCAACCATCATGATCTCCTATCAATCAGAAACCATTACCTTCAAAGTGAAGGAAAACTTATTACTATCTCTTTTCAAAATTCTAAAAAGTTCAGAAATAGCGCGTGGAGTGAGCCCAGGATTGCTCTCAGATCCATAAATAGTGAATGTCTTCCCTGAACCAGTTTGTCCATATGCAAATATACAGACATTGTATCCATCAACGGCAGATTGTACCAAGTACTGTTTTAGCAGGAAAAAAAATGGAAATGTGAATAAATTGAATATATTCAAATTAATGAGAAAAAGATGCAGATTATCAAAAAATTACTTGTGTAAAAAAGTTAACATAGAATTTTATTGAACTTGCCTTTGTATCCTCAAAAACGTCATCTTGAGTGGCATCCCCATCGAAAACATGATCATACATGTGTTGTTTTACTTTATCATCTCTCCACATATGCTCGACTGTGAACTCGTCGACATTTGTCAGAACAGATCTTTCCTTCTCTGAGATTTCTTTTCCACTAAGAGGCCTCAGTCGACAGTAGACTCGAACTTTGCCTTTCATGTCTGAAAATTGAATGAAGACCATGGGGGAATATCCATAATACAGAGAAATCACTCAAAAATAAATATTCCAATTTCCAAATTACACCTATATCACTTAGTCATAGAAGAAATGATAACAAGTTCAAGAGAAAAAGAATGATAATATAAAAGGAGAAGCAGAAAAAAAGAAGTCAATGTTACCTTCTATGATGTTAAAATACCGTTTCCTCAAAACTTGCTCTTCCTTGTAAAGTGCCTCCATCTCAGCCAATTGAGCACCTTGCATCTTTAAGATTGCAGCAGTTTGCTCATTTTTCCTATCGATATCCTAAACAAGTAATTATTGATAAGAATTTCGTTCATATAACATGATGATGAAAATCGAGAAGGTAAGGTATTTATGCATGCGACTTCATAATAGGAAAGCTATGATTCACCTCCTTCATTTCTCTCAGGTCCTCCAATTCCCTCAGATTATTTTGTAAGGAAGACAACTCAATGTCTTTATCTCCAATCGCTGATTGTGCAACAACCAAATCTTTTGTAAGCTCTTCCAACTTCTTTTCAAGTTCAGAAATGCGAAGCTTCAAGGCCTTGCGTTCCTTTCCGAAGCTTCCCTCGATTACCGCAATCTACATTTGAAGAATCGCAAGAGACCATGTTTCATGTGATCTAGAAAAAATAGAGTTGTTAAAATCAATGACTAAATTCAGCACTCTTACCTCTTCAGCACTTTTCCTTTCAAGCCTTGTAAGTCTTTCTGCAAGAGATATTTTTTCACTTAAAAGTTTCCTTCTTGACCCTTCCACAGCATGAAACTCTGCATTGCGTGCTTTCAATTCATCTTGAGTCTTGTGTAAGACCTATATAACCATCAAAACCTTTCATCAAAAACAACAAGAACAAATGAACATGTACACCATTAAAAAATGATAGAAGATAACTCTTTTCATGTGATAGATAGGACGAGGTTCAGAAAAAAAAACAGGTCTATCAGAGCAATAATCACCATAACCAATTATATATAAGAAAGATGAAGTCCTAGTCACATATATACCTGGTTATTTGCTTCTGTCAGCTCCTTCCTGATATTGTTCTCCAATCCTTGACTACTTACCTTAGGAAGCCTGACTTCCATGTTTTGTTTCTCCAAGATTGTAGCCTACAGACGAACAATATCATGATGAGCTGCAAAGCAGAAAGAGAATGATATTTATTTATGTCTTGTGGCAATTACCTGAAGTGCTGAATCCTTTTCATCACATAATGATCTCAGTTTATCGCGTTCAATTATAATTTCTTCTAAATATTGCTTTTGAGACTTGAATTTGTCTTTCAAATTCTCCAGTTCTTCTTTCATCTCAATTCCTTGTTTTTGCTTTTCATGGACATCTTCTTGCAACTGTTTAACCATACAACAACTATTATTGTAGAAACTAGGAAAAGAAATAGAAACAAATTATAGCACCACCTTAAGTAGGAAATTATACAAATTTATTATCTCATGTTCCATTTCTTTCAGCAACTCTATGAAAGCCACAGTGAAATTTGCGGAGGAGTTGGCAAGGTAAGGTGAGCACTTGCCAAGAACAAATTAACCATATTATAAAATAACAGGAAATTTATACCCAAGTCCTGTTTTACATACTCGAACAACAAGCATCTGCTGTACTTTTCTACAAAAGCCAAGTGCTACTTAGTGAATATATTGCCAGGTGTATATATGCACAAGCAAACAAAAGATGGTGCATGTAGCATAACCTATTGTTTGTCTCAATTAGTAGGTAGATGTGACACGATTGTATAAGCTTACCTCCAGGTCTCAAATTCTTCCTAGATTGTTTTTCTGCTACCAAAAAGTAACCCAGTAGTTCATATAGATCGTGTTTTTCTTTTATTTTTTTGAAACAAAAAAATTACACTTTCAAACTAATAGGAACTGCTCTTCTATTAACTGATTCAAATTAGTAGGTTTCCTTAGTACTATAGGAATTTTTGTCTGGACAATTCCAGACACGTTACAGTTTGTTTTCATCTCTCTAGTTTAGTCATTTGGAAATATTATTTATGCACACAGAATTTATCTAATTCTATTACCAAGAAAGCATGATATGGCTTTAATTTCAGCATTTCACAGAGTTAGTTTTGTCACTAGCATGTGCATTTATCTACAAAAAAGGAAAAGAGATAAGTCCAAAGCATGCAGTTTATAACACAAATGGGGAAAATGCTTTTAGAAATCAGGTATTTACAAGCATGCACAGTGGGCTTTCAATGAGTTCTTCTACTTAAGGACATTTCACTATTCACAAAATATAATCTTCATCCGTAGTTGTAAAAATTTGCTCTCTTTCTTCAAACTAATACTCACTTGGCTAGCTTTTTTCTCTGATTCTTCAAGAGATTTAGACAACTCCTGAACACGTTTCTCATTGATGTCCACGGTGTGAGGTCTAACATTATCAGGAAGATGTCCAATACTTGAACCATTGGCAAGAGCACGTGCTTTGGAGTAGCGCCGTAACATAACATCATTTATATGAGTTTGAAGGGCGACACAAATTTCTTCTCCCTGCATTTCATCAATGTCAATGCTAAATGACAAATAATCACAGACCATTGGGAAAAAACTTCGGTACCAAATGCAAAAAGCTTAGTTGCCAATCACAATACAACCTACCTGCTTAGTTTCAAACTGAAATATGTGCAAGATGCCAGCAACTCTCATCTTAAAGAATACAGCAGAGTTACTGCTGCCAAATTGCATTATATCCCTCAATTCTGCAGAATGTAGATACTCCTTTGGAACTGGGCGAAAGAAATGAACCTGTGGACAATGAGGAATTATACTCAGGTTTCTGCATGAGCTCCAAAAAATACATGCTAATGTGCAAAAAGAAAAAAAAAAAAATCACCACTTACTCCACGCTTATTAATCCCTAGAATTATTTTTCCAGGCAAAAGACCAATGGGATCATCAATTTTACGAACAGCAAAGAAAACTGAGTTCCCATAAGGGAGTGTTCTCAAGATTCGCAGAAATTGGTGTCTAGCATCATCTTTTGTCAAATTTTCCTGCACAACAAACAAAATATTAACAAATATTTTACAAGATTTTTACTAGTGTTTTCATGTATTTGGCACAAAGATCTTCGCATATTCTTAAAATAATACACCTTGACGTAAAACTTCTAAGAAATAAAAGCTTATAACAATAAAAGGATGGAAGAGGAAATAGTGAGGAGCATCATCGAACATACCATAATTGGTTTAAGATTCAAAAAGTATCACTTACTGAGGATCTTTTTCAGTTACAGGGGAAATGGAAGGATAATTTGAAAAGAATGTCATGAAAATATAATTTTGTTCAAGTCTAGATTTCCAATAGAGACTTTTCGAACATTTTAAAAGTATATAAGAAACAAGTAAAGTGTCGATTAATACTACTGTGTTGGTATTCTATTTTCATTTGAGCAAATTATCAATGAAAAAAGAATCTCATATTAATGGTTCACCATTGAGCGGTAACGAGAGAGAATATCTAGTTCCCAGTCACTCTTTGCTCGAGTAATAGCAATTTGTCTGGGTAGAAATCGTTCTAGCAGAGATGTCCAATCCCTGAACACAAATTGGAACATAGCTAAGTAAAAAATTAATCTTTACAACACCTGAGAAAAGATGATAAAAGCATCATGCGATACATTAGCAATCAAGACCGATGCTACAGATTTAACTGAAGAAAGCAAAAGAAAATGTGTAAAGCAACTAACGTGCATGATTCAGGAGAAACAAGGTATCCAATCTCAACTAAAATCTGCAGAGCAGATAGTTGTGCAGCATCATCCCTTCCAACAGGATAATTGCCTTGTACATAATCATGTTGTAACTGCAAAAAGAACCATATAATGCCAAGAATATAATAAGAAATATATTTTTCTTAAAAAATTATATCACTGAGTGCAGCAATAATAAAAGTAAATTTTGATCGAAACAAGAAATGCGCACTTGGACGTAGGATAACTGCACAAACATTGGGTCTGTAACAGCTTCATCTGATTCCCGAAATAACTTCTTTTTGAAAGTCAATTTACAATGCAGAATCTCTCCTTTGCTCCGGTCTTTTGATGCCTTAAAGTCCGCAAGTAGATCCCCAATATATCTATTATCATCTAAACCAATGTGCTCCTCTACAGAGTAGAAAGAAACCTATTATTAAGATAATATATTGGAAAGTTTGAAGCAGATTCATCCAAGCCTCTATGAAGAGATTAGAAACTTTGATAACAGTATTATGTTACAGTTGAAATTAGTACCGTTTCCAGGCTCTGGTGTTCTAGAACCAGCAACTGCCTTGCGACACTCAAACAAACTAAAGCTAGAATATGCTGATAAGTTGATTATTCCAGCGAGTTCCTGCAGCATATCCACAAACAACCAAAGAAATTATTCAGTGAGGGATTTTCTAAGAATGATAAAAACTTGCTTTGAGATCTCTGCATGAAAACAAGAGCAATTTTCATTTTCCACTTGAAAAAGAAATAACAACTATTCTACTCTTGCCAAATCTACAATGAAATACGAACTAAATAAATCATTTATCAAAAATAAACTTGAAGTGCCACGAGCCTGGACAGATTTGGCACATTTATGTCAACTTTCCACAATATTGTGGAAAAACAAAAAAAGAATGTTCATTCTTATAAATCTAGCTAGGATAACCACCATTTTAGGCATGAAACAACAAAATCAACCATCTAGAAAATGTAATTTCATTCCTAGCTAATTTAAATAAGAAATGACCAATCACTATCGGCCACATTTTCATCTCAACACTTGGGTTGTTCTTTTAGTTTTTCAGTATTCTAGTCATTACAGGAGAAGTTGGCCCAGATTTTCTGTTAATAAAATCTCTCATTGTATAAACTATAAATTGTGTGCCATTCTCAAAAGAAAAGTAACATTATTCATACTGACTTTAAAATTGCAAGATTGGGTTTTTTGTTATAGTTTTGTATTGCAGGTGTTTGAAAGAGAAGGCAATGCGAGAGAGCTCATCACCATCTTGCAACCAGTTTTCATCTCCTTTTGCAGCAATTTATGAGAAGATGGAGACACAATTCTCATCACCAAATATAGGAGGTAAGTCTACCATTTGAATTTATGATTCTTCAAATTAGTGGCATTAAGTTGAATTTTAGCAAAATTTAAAACCTGAAAATAATAGAAAATATTGAAAAGAAATTCAGATTGGCACTTGATTTATATTTGTTGTGATTTCGTAAACTAACAATTGGTTGACCTAATACTTCGTATAACATAAAGAATGATGAGAATAAAAGCTGCCCAAAACTTAGCACTGCTTGGGGACTTAAACCTTCATAATAATTAATAACAAACATTTATTGCACTAATTATACGCAGTATTATTTACGATCTTTATATTAAGCTTAAACACACGGCTAGACCAAGATTGATCTTAATTCTAGGCACCTTTGTATACTTCTAAATTTCAAGAAAGTTTCAGCTCATAGCTCAGACCAATTACATGTTATCTTCAATGATAAGAAAACATCTTATTCAACAAAAACATGAGAAATAAGGCAGAGCATATACCTTTTACTGATTGTATAGGAAGCTAGCAACAAGGGAATTAGGTTAAGATAGTATTGTTCATATCAATCCAAGAAATAAAAATTCAAACATTCTCAGGGTAACTTCAATACAATTGCAGATTGATTAAAGTAAACAATCTAGAAAAGCATCTGAATTGCAAAGTTGCACCAATGTCCTTTGTCAATGTTAGGAAACAAAATAAATTGGATTGTCTAGTAATTGAAACACTTTCTCTAACATGCATACATACAAACAACAGGAGAACATCTACAGTACCTCAATAGCATCAGCTACAGTTGTGGTCATGTCATATGTAATCTCTTCAAAAGTCTCATCCAGGAAGAATACTATAGTTGTAAGCTTTTTACCCATTAAAAGAGCTTCAATCTCTTCACATCCAGGTATTATATGCCTTGGTCCAGCCTTAACAGAACGCTTCAAAGCATTTAATGTATTCATTGCAAGTACTTGAACCTCAGAATCACTACTAACACTGTGTGCAACAGTATGTACATACTCTGACAAATAGCCACCAAATTCCTTGCTAGGAGGCATGCAGGATGCACATAAATACATCAGTTCCCAAGCTTTGATCAGAGATTGCCTGCCAATAATGAAATCAATAGGCTAACTAAGATCATCAAGCAACTTGGAAACTGAGCAAACTTTAGTGATGAAAAAAGTTTTCAAACGCTAATAAAAGATGAACACGTGTAACACATAAAAAAGTAAATGAATCAGTTTTTGCAGACCTCACAAAAAGTCTGTGTGCATACCTATAGGGATTATTTCTTGTCTGCTTTGAAACTTGTGTAAAAAGTTCATCTCGCAGTTCAGAACGCTTCATAGCATGCTTGTATAATTTGCTAACAAGCTGTGTGCGTTCATCTAAGCTTGTTGGAGTCGCTTGATCAGAGGAATCAACTCCCAGATACTTCAAGATAATCTGGAACATCTTAACTGCTCTGCTAACAAGATCACTGTTTAGTTTCAGCAGCGAAGTTGGGATGGGGTCCTGCCACAAGATGCAACTTACCTTTGAGAAACGAGTTTATAAAGCACGAACAGGGATTGTCATCAAAGCGCAATGAATTACCTTCTGGAAGCACAACATATCCTCAAACGTGAATTTTTCTCGAGTCTGCGATCCTGATGTCTTTTTAGAGAAGAAACCACGTTTACCAGCAGAATGAATCTGTTTCTGCATGGCCCTCAGGAAACCCTCCACCTGAAAAAAGAAAAAGATAATCACAAACTAAAATTCCATGCATTCAATACCCAAGAGCAAAACAAATTGTAAACATAGCATAAAGTTCAGTTACCATAAAAGCTAGCATATAAACTAAAATAGAAATGTAAATTTACCATGGTCTACTAGTTACATATACTCTACAAGGAAAAAAATATAGTTTTCACCTGGAATTTATCAAGCAATGGTATAGCACCGGCAAGTTCGGGCGGTATTCCCGACGATAGGGTGTTGGGCGTGCTGCAAGTCAAATGAGGTGAAAGCTGATAAATTCTTGTACACTTGACAAAATTAATATACATCAAAGCTAACTCCTCTCCTTCTTGGGTAAAATGCAAGTGGCATCCATCAAGAACAGTTTGAAGGTCAAATGCAACATAAAGGAAAGGAATAAACTTACGGTGGGGCAAAATTGGAACCATCTGAATCATAATCATCTCCATTTGAAGTGGCCAACGAGTTGTGTGAAGGGGTTTCAAATCCATTAGCAGAACCAAATGAAGACCTGCTCGATCTCAAACTCTGTGCCATATCAGAAGTCATTTCCCCAAATTACCTCTAATTGTCCAAAGCTTTTCAAAATTCTAAACAAGCAGCCAATTCGAAGGTGCTTCTCTCCCCTCCAAAACGTTTTTGTTTAATTCCTTTTCCTCAATTATATTCAACACAGAAGGTGATTCTGTTAAAGAAATACGACAAAGTCATCAATGTGGAACTTCAAAATTTGAGACAAAAAAATCATATGTCATAATTTCAAGCTACACGAACCCAGAAAAGAAATACAAGAGACCATAAATAACAATTCCCAAAATAGAAATTATAATTAACAAAAAATTAAAAATCAGAAATCAAGTCGAAAATCCTAAAAGTTCTAAACCCAGAAACTCTGCTAAATCGTAATAAATAGTGAAATAAAAACAAACGCGATAAAATCCAAGTCCGGAGATCCAGAAGAATATTAAGCACAATATAAAAATAGAAATGACGACATTAAAAGTCTTAAAACTTGAAATATAACATCTTCCACAGGAAAACTATTCGTAGAAAAATAATCAAAACACAGATCGAAAGAACAAAAATGAATTGGAAATCAATGACAGACAATGGCGCAGAAATCAGAGCAACACAATACAACACACGTGCATACATCATAAACATACTCGAGCAAATTTCAGAAATCCGACAATGAGGGGCAAAAGATAACACAGGATAACGAATGCTGATTAAGGGATGCTGAACCTACCAGATAGAGAGAGGAGAGAGATTGGAGTGACGGAGGGAGAATCAGAAAGGTGACAGTGAGGTCACGGGAGTTTTTTAAATTCATCTTTAGCTCAGCTCAAAATCGAAAGCCAAGACAAAACATGAAAATGTTATTGCAGAGGCCCTCAATCTATTCACATGGTAGCAACTTAGTCTCTAAACTTTTATCATAGTTGCAAGATTAATTTCCGATGACGAAAACGATAAATATTTGTTGAATTATTTAAGTCGAAGACAAAATATATGGGTAAAAGTAATAAATCCTATTGCGTTGTTTGTGTATTCTTTGCACATCGAAATTTTAGTTATAATACAATTTTTGTGATTGACTTTCGACGAAATTAAATAGGGGGAATTATGGTTAAGTTTTCTAACTTTTTGGGTAGTGAGGAAATGACTCATCAAATTTCAAAAATGAGGTTTTGACTTCTCAATTTATTTACATTGAGGTTGATGAAAATCGACAATGTGAAAGTTCAAATCACAAACAATCTTTCCCGTGTTTTAAAACTAAAGGATGAAACAATCCACCACTTTTCATTTTCCTAATTTCAATATGAAAGTCGCATTTTATTTTAGTTGATTCTGTCATATGGAGATTCGACCTCCAATATTAATCCCCTATTTGGTTTGGATTAAAATTCAATTAAAATTTTAAGTTAAAGTCAACAGTTAATTTTAACCACACATTTTATAAGACCCACAATTTTTCAACCACACATTTCATTAACTTTTATCAAAATATATTAAAAATCTGATTTTAATCTCTACTAAACTGGACTTAAATAGATTAGAAGTCAAAATTTTCACTTTTGAAGATTGAAAAATCACTCCACAATGCATGAACTACCTGTTTGACAATCTTTGTAGAAAAAAAAAAAAGAAAAGAGTTTTGTATAATAATTTTTGAGGGTATATATGGTTAAAAAGTAAAGAAATTTTTTTTGGTATACGTATAAAATATTTTATTATATGAATATATGATTCAAAATGAATTTGTAGTAAATCAAGAAATAAATTAAAGAACGTCAAACAGCCTAGAAAAAAAAAAAAGAGAATTCAACATTAATTTTTCCAACTAAATAGTACGAATTTTATTTTTTCTTTCTTAAAGTAAACTTTATCAAGCCATATTTTGACCCAAAAAGGAAAAAAAAAATAAAAAAACAATCTAGCTATTAGTCAATAACGAAGTTTTGAGCGAAACACGAAAAAGTTGTGATAAAATAAAGTTAGAAATAATCGCAGATTTAGTTACAAAAGCCTTGTTAATTAATCATTGTTCCAAGACAACGTAAATCTTACTAAACATCTAAATAAATTAATGATTGATTATTTTATAATATCATAAAATATTTTTACCATAATTCATAGCATAAAAAACTTCGTCCATGTTTGGTAGGGATTAAAATTAAAAGATTTTATTTTTAATTAAAATAAATAATTAATTTTAACCACGTATTTCATGAGATTCACAACTTTTCAATTATACATTTCATAAATTTTTATTCAAATCTACTATAAATTTAATTTTAATTTCCACCAAACAAGGACTAAGTCGTCTAAAATTTTTGAGTCGACTCGTTCCATTCCACTCATTACCAAGTCTATGCATCAATCAAGTAGCTTTAATATTCTTTACAATGATTGAATATGTAGTGCATCCAGATGGAAGGACACCAATAATGCAATGCAGGCTTCAAACGCAAAAATGATACATTGTTTTTACCAATACAAACATCCCCACCCCAAAAAAAGCAACAATTATACAAGGATTGGGACATCCCACCTTGAGTTTAGTGATTTGGGTTCATCATTCCATATATTTTCAAGATTTTCAGTTATATAATTCTTGTACATTTTACTTAGGAAAAAAAAACCCTTGTACATTTAAGAATATGGAAAATAATACATATAAAATGTTCAAGAAAAAATGTAGATGCTTCCATTAAATAAGTTCACATGTTTCTTATTCAAGTAGTTAAACAAAAATTATGAGCTCCATATTTTCTATCTACTTTACCAACTATCCTATGTGTCATACACTTTCTTCATATGTCATAGATTGGATTTTTTTTTTTCACCTTCAATTTGAGGGATAAAAAGGAGAAAAATATATATTTTTCGTTTGAAACTATTGTGGGGGAGTATCGGTATGGATTAGTTTCTAAGCATCTATTTGTCTTGAGTGTGATTGGTTATAAACTACTTTATGAGATAAAGATTACACTAGTGACCATTGTAATTTTAGTCTGAATGGTATGTGAAACCCCACAAGCGAGTCACTAAAAAAATGTCACTTGTAATGAATAAAAAGTTTACATGGAAAGTTTTCGAGCGATTCCTTATCCGCAACGCCTTCTTATTACAAAAAAAATTCGTAGTTAAAAATGAAATTACTTGTATGCAGCATACATAGGACAAAAGGATTGTCCTTCCCCGCCTTGTTGCCTTTTGAAATTTGTAGTTTTTAATCATGAAAACGTTTATACAGAATATTTGATTGTGGGTAGAAGTAAATCAAATTTAATTTTAAGTGAAATAGTGGATAAAAGAGGAATGAGTCGGCGTGTAAAGGGAATATATTGCAATATTGTCGAAATGCCGGCCATGCCGGCTGGGCCAAGGAAAATAAAAAGGGAGTTATACTTGTACCAAATCACGAGATTTGCTCCATTTATTAATTGTAAAGATAGTGAAAAATCAGAACAACCAACAACCAAAGTTGATTTGATGAGGAAAGGCGTGCAAATTCTAATTAATTGCAATTAAGTATAAATTATTATTCTTAGGACCAAATTTTTGGCTATAATACAATAGTTTAAAGACAAATTAGTGCTCTTTTCTGATAATTAACAAATGTAACTTTTTTGTCTCTGACATGTCAAACACATAATTTGGCTCTATCACTGAATTTTTGTGCGAGCGTCGAGTGATTTAATGTACCATCACATCTCCGTGATTGACAATCTCCTTTTTGAGGTAGTATTTTCTCTTTATATGTCTACCTTTTTAATAATTTATCGATACCTTTGATTATGCTACTGCATCACTATTATCACAATATCTTAATGGTTGCTTAGCCACTGGAACTATATCAAGATCTTGGGGGATTTTCCAGTTGTGTGACTTTCTTGGCAGCTTCACAAGTCACCATATATACAACCTTCACGTCGGAGTTAAGAACAAATGATTCAGTGCTTATTAGTTATTACTCTTCCAAATAATAATTTCTCCTCGGAAAGTAAATAGAACAAAAAGTAGACTTTTAGAGTCCCCATCATATTGAAAATATGAATTAGTATATCATGTTGAAACCGAATTCTATTACGCTCTAATATTTAATATCTCATTTCTCTAAGATACCCGAGTGTTTGTTTAACTGCTATCAGATATAAGTTGTTAACAACTCTCCATTCCAACAACGTGACAAATATACAATGTAACGCATAACGTGATATATACGAAATGTCCATGATCGAGGTATAAGTACTCATTTAGTCCATATTTTGTAAATTTTAATAGAAGTTTATGAAATGTATGGTTAAAAAGCTGTGAGTTCCATAAAATGTGTAGTTAAAACTAATTGTTGATTTTAACTTAAAATTTTATCATACGTTTTTAGCTAAACCAAACAAGGACTTAATATGCTAGACCTTATATAAGTCCAGGGGAACAGCTCTTTTGGATTGATGGATTTTCATGGGGTGGCTAAAACATGTATAAGCTTTTTATGAGTAAAATATGTTGTGCATGTTTGAATAAGTTGTCAAGTATATAGGCACATTTGTATTTAGCAATCTACTTATAAGCAAAATCAGTATTACGACTTATCGAATGTCTTTTCTGTCGTTTAATGATTTTTTAATACGAATGAGCTACTTCTTTTATATAACTTAAGCATCCCTTTGACCCCCATTATTTGCCCATTTCTTTTTCTCAGTTTCAAAACCGTCATGCTATATGTACACTCTTTTTATATTATTCTTTACATTATGCCACGTGACGACATCATATGAACAATTTTAAAAAATACACTTTCCTACCAACAATTTTTTTTAACAATGTCAAATTTTGAGTGTGCATTTAGCATTCTTCTTTTCCGAATGGGTGGTCCCATGACTTTGGTCTTGACTTTTCAATGGATAGTTTAGGGTAATTTAGTCCAATGCATTTTCAACAGTACAATAATGGGAAATTGAAGTATGACAAAACAACTCAACTTCTGTATTTTTAATTGATTCTTCTACAGTTGAATAATGAGATTTGAAAAAAGAAAAATGCCATTATAACGTGCTCCAAGGTTGAACTTTTAAAAGTAACAGATAATTGTGGTAATTCTTTTTTTTTTTTTTAATTTGAACTACTAATTGTTGTTAACCATTACAGTGAAGTACTAAATATTTCATTCATTACAAATATCACGAGCAATAACTTCACTCACTACATTCTTTGATTCTGCAGAGGATAAGACGAAATGGAGGACAAATTTGTAATTTTTGGAAAAGAGTGAGGGCATAATGGTATTTAACTAGGTCAAACCTTAAAATAAACCATAAAAGTAAAGGGTATGCTGCTTATTGCTTATCCAAAATTTGGTTTAAATTCAGCCTATAAATGAACCTCTACATATTGTAGATTTTCCTACAAACTCATCTGGTTGCTTCTTTCATATGCATTCATCAAGATGGACATTTAAATAATTTTGTCCTACCATTTATTTTCCATATTTCATATTTATAATGTCAAGGTTAGGTGCAGTCTGATTCGATCCGATTACAAGTAGAATGGATCAAATCAAGTACTAACATACATCCTAAAAATGGATCATTGCAATAGAAACTGACTCCAAACCTCCCACTACAATGAACTACACAGAAATGTACGGTGCAGGGCATCTAAAATTACGACTAAGCTACTCATTTTCCATCCTATCAAAGAATAGACACTCTGGCATGATAGTACTAAGAGTTTTTCCACTACGATGGTGAGTGTGCACGCTCTATGCATAAAACTTTTCAGACAGGACAAAGAAAGTGAAGAAATGAGGGAGAAAAATGAGAGAACATAAGACCTGTGTACGAGTTCAAATGCACTAACTTGATGTAAGCCGTTCAGAAAAAGAAAGCCTTCGGCTCTCAACTTCGTCAAAATCTTCTAATTCCAAAATCTTAAATGTCCCCAATGAGAAAGGGCTTCAAAACTAATAAACCCGCAAAATCCCTTTGATATTTCCAAGATCATTGAGCCTTAATCCTTTGTTTCCTGATAAGATCTGCAAATTTTCCACAATCTTTCCATTCCTGTTCGTATTTGGCTTGATATATTCGTATAAAGACATCTTTGTGCTGCCTCATCCAGTCCACAGGTGTTCGGCCACCCGGCAGGGCTAAATGATAGATCATTAGACATGTCTACAGCCATCTTCTTCAATTTGGGAATGTTAAATTCCATTGGTTCACCAATCACTATTCTAATATCCCTATTACACAATGGAAAAGGTGGCCTTTTACCAAACATATATTTCTCGGGCATGACCTGCAAATAGGTAAATCATAACCTAGTGTCAAATACAAAACGTGGAACTGGATTTAAAAAAAGCTTTCAAATTCGAAGTACTGTTTTTCTTGAAAAACCATGGCACTAATAGAATAGAAATAAACCTAGTCGTACTTTTATTAACATTTTGCTTGCAAGTCAGCCATTTTTTAAATAGTCATAGAAATCATTAATACCAGACAATTTAAAGTAACTGTAATTGTGCCATTTAAGAACTGCTAAACAAGTGTAATAGATATTCAGCAATTGATATCTTCTGAGAACATAAGCAAGAAGATACTATCATATGATGGCTAACTAAGGTTTAACTAAGGTTTTCTCTAAGTTCTAATTATCCAATAATGCTGAGGATATAACACACGTGTAATTGTAATATACATTGTATAATAGATTTGTTAACCATAAAAAAAATTATTTAATAACCTTTTGCTATGTAGACGAGGGATAATCTGTCTCAAAAAACACATTTTTTCGAGTCTTCTCCATTGTAAACACAAGAAGGAAGTAATTTTTTATTCATCTTCAACTTTGAGATGTTAACATTTATAAATTGTTTAATGTTTTTATCTTATAACTTACTACTATGGTATTGTTAAATACGACATGCTCATATTTATTTGCAAGTTTTTATTCATTCATTTAGATTGCTTCTGCAAATTTCTTAGAATGTCAATATCCTCCATAACATCTTGTTGGAGATTCTCTATTTAATGAAGCATTATGTAAGTTGTTTGTGAAAATTTTGTCATTTAGTAGTTGAGTATTGATGAACACACTTAATACTATGAAGATTGAAGTCCAATCACACCTATTAATTGATTCCGTTCAGTTGCCAACCGTCTAGCTGTCAATTTATGGGTTCTTTCATTTCGGGACAAATTAAATCTTATTTTATCATCTTAAAGTCCCAATAATTAAAACATTCTAAAAGATGTAGAGCTAGTGATGTAGATCATAATAAGAAATATAAATATCGAAGAGAGAGAGAAGAAATGAAGAAGAATGAGAATAATGCAAGGGAAGAAATAATCAATATTCAATCATTAATCAAAGTCTGTTTACAAACAAAATCCTAACCATTTATTGGGAAAGAAGTTAAACTTAAATAAATTTCTAATAAACTAAAACCTTATCAGAATATTAAACTAATCTAATCAAAAAACATAATTTAAATCATATTCTCCTTTAAAACTATCCAAATCCTATATTTATTCTTATCTTCATTCTCCACCAGCTAGTACATCTCAGAAGTTTACTGAGAAAGCTGTAAACAGCCCAAAGGATTTGGAATAAAGGATTAGCCCGGACCTACAAAGAACAAGGTACTGACTGTGATATTTGTATCTCGTAGAACAGATTGTGATACAAACAAAGAAAAGCAACAATGATATCTACTGTTGAAATCTCTAAATAAATCAGGTAGGCCATTTTCCTATTCTAAAGGGGCTTTCAGGTAGTCTTTGTCCGTAACTACAACTACTTGGGATTAGGGCTATCGATGGATTGAATTTTGATCCAAATCCGATGAAAATGAGAGATGGATTTAAGGTTTCAGTCCGATAACCTGATCAAGATCCGAATCCGATAATCAATTAATAATGGATCAAATATGGCTATAGGTCAGATCCGATAACAATCCGATCCGATTTGTTGTAAATAGTTGAGTTGGTAAAATATTTTTATGGCATGTTATTTGTTACTAAAATAAATAAATGAGAAAATAAAAAATTTAGAATAAAAAAATCATCAAATTCAAAACATAAAAGAGAAAAAAAAAAAGTCAATACACGTATACACAGTGTTTTAAAAAGCGTAATGCATTGCAAGGTGTGGAGGTTCCAGACTAGGCATGAAGCCTAGGTGCAAAAAAACATAAAGAAGTATTTTCTTATTTTAATCAATCTAAAAATTATTTAATAATATACACAAATTATAGTACCAAATGCAATTTTAAGAGTTTAACAAAATAAATATATTCGATAAACAATATATAGCCCTCGTTTGAGCCCCATGTTTTGAAAAAAAATGCATTCTTGAGAGTGTTTTGACCAATTTCAACCACACATTCTTCAATAAAATAATATTACATGTAAATCCAAATTTTTTTTTTTTAGTTTTTAACCATAACATTTCCCATCAATATACTATTCAAAATTCAATCTTTTTTAAAATGGGGATCAAAACAAGCCCATAGTATAATAGTATTAATTGAAATATTTAAAGAGTTTTAAATTTTTATTAATTAATAAAAGATAAGAAAAACGAGTAATTTAATAAATTATAAATAACTATTTATATAATGCTACTATACATTATAGTCAAACCAAAAATACAATATACTATAGTCAAAGTAAAGGTATTATGTACTACAGCCAAACCAAATGAATTTTTATTCCACATCGAAAGTTTATAACAAAATTCTTGGAAATGTTCTCTATAAATAAGTGAGTCAATAAATTGATAAGCAACTTTTTGTGCCTTTCAATCCAATTGACTAAAAGTTAAAAATTTGAAAAATTTATAATTATTAAACCCGTTTAAGAATTGGAAAAATTGGGGGATAAAAAAAAGTTACTTTCAACATTGATTTTATTTTGCTAATTTCTTTAATTTCGGATTGAATATCCGATAATATAACAAATCGAATATGGATTTAACAATCAAATACCTGTTGGATTATCGAATCGGATATGGGTAGATCCGATCCATTTACAGCCCTATTTGGGATCTCCATTAGTTAGATTTCTCGGGAATCATTGTTTAACTTTTATCTAGTTTACCAGTCACGGTATTTTAATTTATTTTACACGCTGTCTTAGGCACAAGGTACTATTGAAAATTCTTACATTTAGAGTAATCAGATTTCATGATTGTCATTATTCATATTGGGAATTTTAGCAGAGTCAAGGTAGAATACAAATGAAGTGATGAGAAGTGTGTAATTTCTAGTTAATGTAGCCGTGTAGGAGGTCAATTGAAATCTCTTCTTAAATAACTAGTGCAGATTGAAGAAAAAAATTGAAAGCATTCGAAGCTTCTTCCATGCTTGTATTGCAGCCCAAATCGTATGAGAAATGCCTAATATCTTACCTCCTTATTCTCTATTTCTCAAATTTCAGTCTTTAAATTGCAAAAAAAACAAAATAGTCATACTACAATACACCAACCATCAAAGGTTACAACTGGGTCCTGCATCCTTCAAATAACATATCAATCATTACCTTTTCCATGACCTTACAAAAATGAAAACCTAAAGGCACAATATCCCAAATTGCATAGCTCTCAAGGAAATCTTCATCAGCTTCCAGAACAGTCCGTGTTTGATATTTTTCTTGGACTCTTGTTGCTCCAGAAGTCAATCAAATTCTTACTATCTTAAAATACCCAAAATTTCCTTCTTTTCAGGCTTTCAGCCAAAGAAGTAGAAGTAAACATTTTGAAGATCCTAATTCCTTCAGAAACGAAAATAGAGGTTTCTGTTGAATCTTAATTCTGTTTAATTGGAAACCTCGACTCCTGAATCAGGTAGTTTCATTTGTTAAAGAGTATAAGCACAAGTTTGCTGAAGCCAGGGGTCAACTCATTTAAACTGGGTCAATTTACCATTTTGATAAACTAGGAAAGTTTGATGGATGTAAACATGGCTGTTACCAGATCCAACTAAAACTTCATTAACTGACAAATTTCCATTTCAACACAGTTGGCATGATCACTTAGTGTAGCAAAAGAGATGAACTCATTTTTACTGATCTTATTGTAAAATTGATTGATGATATCAAGTGAATACCTTTTCAAAACCACGATGAACAATTGGCAGAACTATTGGCGTTACAGGGGCGCGAGCAATGAGACTGGCAGTTCCCCATTTCAATCGTCTTATTGGTGCATCTTCCTGACACACCTTCCCTTCTGGAAATGTATGCAACTGTTCATGTGAGATAAAGAAATAAAAAGAACTTTAGAACAACTATAGCCACTAGTCTACTCTTGATTACTAGTCATATTTTCAAGTTTCCACACCACCAAATTATGTGGGTGATTATATTTACAACAACAGCAGAGAAAGAAGAAGCTGTTCATTGTTCCAGATAAATGTTGAGTCAGCTAAAATCCTTTTTCTCTAGTTCATTCGATCCAAAGCTACCTCAAAGAGAGGCCTATCAAAATCATACATTTTATAACCATGTGAAGTCAGGTTAGTTTTGGTCTATCTCCTGCTCTTCTAACTCGTTCAACTGGAATCACATTGCTTTTGAAAATCTATTGTCTATGTAAGATAGATCCCAATTATCCAAGTCATGCTTTCCTTAATTTGTCCTTAATTGATATCACCACTTCCACTCATTGGCTATTATGACAATAGGAAATTAGGACTAATACAATATCAATTAAACACTAAATGTACGCACAAAATCAGTTAATTTTAGCACATCTAAATAATGTCCCATCATGTTTTATGAATTCAGGCACCAGTCTCAGCTGCTAGCACGCACTCGAATGTTGGACTCATCAAAGTAGCAATGTATAGAAGGGAACACATTAAAATGTATATAGATAAGCCTGTTTTGATTTTATTAAGATAATATTTTCCTTGGTCAAAATGCATTATATTGTAATGGGGCCTAATGCTTTTAGGTTGTTAAAAGATGATTTAAAAATTACTATTTTTAGTAACTAACCAATGCATATTATCGGACATGCAATCCAAACCATAATCCAAAAGGTAAATATTTGTATAAGCACGTCAATATACTTGAAACAGATCATAAGAAAGGGGGTTAGAAGAAATAAATTGTGGTTACACAGTAGCAACCAATTGAATAATGTGAGGAAAGTTTTTTCGGTATAAAATGTCATCTTAAGTATGGCACTAGAAATAGTACCCAAGCTCCATCACTCAAGCGATCAAGAGCCTCGTTCATGTGCTCCTGATAGATTCCACCTCCCCTTGTTACAGGAATACATTTCCCTGCAAATTTTGAACTTGAGTTGATACCTTAAAAGTGAAAAGTAACTACTTAGCAAACTAAATTAAATGTAACCAGCAAATCCAAATAAAAAATATATTAATTACAAAAAAAAAAAAAAAGATTAAATAAGTTAATGGCACCACCAACACCAGATGGAACCAAAACAAAACCATCAATGATTAATCATTCCCCATGAATTCCTATACATGTAAGACAAACATTACTGCTTTACAAATTGACCTATAAGCTCCAAACGAGATTGTGCATAGTCTCGTAGTGATTAAAGTATACTAAAAAAAAATCAAATTGAAGAAAATGTTGTGCTCAAATGACTATTCCCTTCCATACGCATGCCACTTTTACAAACATTATGTACAAGTTTGAAATGCTAAACAGGATAAGACCGGACACGGCAATGCACAAGCATCTCATGTAACTTTCTTCCTTAATCCTGTCCAATTTTGTTGAGCTCAGCTTAACAAACATTCCTAAGGGGACTATTTTAGGTTTCAGCTGGCCACAAAAAATTCTAGAGCTCGTTTGGTAGAGATTAAAAGCCAATTAAAATTGAAAATATAGTCGTTATTGGGTGTCACTCGTCTAATAAAAGTAAAAAATAACGGTTAGTTTTTCAATTTTAATCTCTACCAAACGGGCTCCTAATTTTCTTTTCCTCGTGTCAAACATCTTTGTTCCACTATCACATTGTCCGAACTCTTGATTAAACTAGCAAACCATCCAAACTTTGTTTCCTTTTCATGTTTTCAGTTTAGTTCATTAGTGATCTTTGTGTTTCCATAGCCGGGAAATCTGCATGGTGGCAATAGTATACTAGGCGTAGATCAATGAGTAACAATGCATTAGATCTCCATTCTAATGAAGTGCCTACCACGAGATGAAATATTTGGATACCTTACCATATATCCATTGAGTGAAGTAAATAGGGCCTTATCAATCATCAATCATAGCAGCAATCTAACTCATAAAGTGGACTCACTAAAAGTATCAAAATTAGCTCAAAGGAATAAGACATTACACACCAAGCCTGAAAAAATATGAAAACACCATATTTTTAAAGCAAATATCTTCAGCAGCTAGAACCCATCTTCCCAATTTTGCATCTGTAATAGGAAAACCCTTGAATCCCCACATAACTGGATCATCCAACCTGAAGTGGTGGAAACAATTGCAAATGTAGAAATTTGTATTAATCAGTCTAACAAGTAATAGTCAGTAATAGCAAGAAATTTACTCCAAATAACAAATGACACTCTAAGAAACAAATTATCAAAACATCATTTTTAAATTGCAGCCTGCAAATCCCTACTACTAATCAACATTCCTCATTCGTGCTAAGATCGTCAAACAAAT
Source organism: Fraxinus quadrangulata (assembly GCA_903798255.1). Taxonomy (NCBI): domain Eukaryota; kingdom Viridiplantae; phylum Streptophyta; class Magnoliopsida; order Lamiales; family Oleaceae; genus Fraxinus; species Fraxinus quadrangulata. The sequence continues at coordinate 4,406 of CAIGRB010020338.1, read as the reverse complement.
TTATGAAAAATTAGAAATCTTCGTTAATTACGAGAAAGACTGACGTGGACATATGATTACTGACGGTAAGGAGAGGGACGCCGGGTGGGCGGGATCGAACAAGACTGAGAAGGGTGTCGGCGTTTTGCACGGTAGTTGTGTTGAACAGATTAGACACCGCCTTGGCGAATGCTCCCACCGCCATGAACATAATCTTGCGGGGTATCCCGCCTAGGTGTTCGGCTCTAGCTGCCCATTGCATCGTCTTCATATCCCTCGCTTAACTTTACAGTCGCCGTGTCCGTGTCCCTTTCCCAGCTACGATGAAATTACGAGCTGAATAGAATGCCAAGTGAAATGGAAATGGGCAAATGTGGTTAGTTTATATTTTTGACTGGACAATTATGTATTATGAATTGAGGGCTTTGATAATCCTCAAAATTCTAAAGAAGGTTTTATATTTTTTTTTGGTTAATGTTAGTATAGTTTTTTTTTTTTTTTTTTTAATATTATGGTTAAGCGACCGTTTGTTGGACACTCTCTAAAAATGACCTTATTTTAGGCATAGAAATCAAACGGCAAGAGGACATTTTGATTAGGATTAGTGATCGATCGAATGAATGAATGAATATTGCAAGACATCTAAAATATTCGTAAGTGTTGTCTATATTTGGATTCAATTAGTTAAGATGGCACCATGTCCAATATCTATCTATTTCATGTTTCTTATTTAAGAGGGGAAAAAAAAAGAATAAAAGAAACTTGAAGAAGTTAAAGACTTTCCAGGTGCCAAATAAAAAAGAATTTGAGCTACTTTGGGTGACATTAAATTTAACCCTTGTTTGTAATCCATTAAAAATTTTAAAATTTTTTTCTTTCTTAATTTTAACCACACATTTTCCAAATAAAATAATATTACACATAAATCTAAAATCTTTCATTATTTTTCAACCACAAATTTCTACATCAATCACTATTTCAAAATTTATAAATTCTCTAAAATGGGGTCAAACAATGATTTAGAATTCCTACAATAGTATTTCAAGCTTAAAAAGTAGTGATTTCTATACGGTAATTTTCATTTGCAGTCATTTAACTCGTAGAGATTATTAATGTAGTTGGATCACTAAACTTTCATTATCTAAATTAGGTCACTGAACTTCAATGTCTTTTCAAATTTCTCCGTCTGCAATTTTCCCCAAAATTATTGGGAAATTTTAGTTGGTAGCAAAATCGTATTCGATCTTCAATGTAGCAACCTAAAAATGAAAATGGTAAAATTAAAATACGCATGTTATGCCTCTTCCACTAAGGTTCCAAATCATCACCACGTGGCAGTCAATTAATAAGTCAAATCAAGCTCGCACTCCACGTCACCATCCACCTAGCCAAGGTGGGACCATGCCAAGATGATGGATCACTTCATCCGATGTGCTTGGAGAGATAACCCTTCCAGGTCGGAGCTGAGGTGCCACATTTACGGCAGGAAGAAGTGTGAGGCTCCCTGCCTCCGCTTCTACGAATAGCATATTCCATTTTGCACTTTTGAAAGAGATCTCTTGAAAATATTTACTTATGATTGATTTATGTGACGTCCTACTGCAAACGCCTAAGGGTCAAATTTTAAACCCACTTTGTAGAAAGCATTAATTGCTGCATTAAATGTTCGTCAGCCTATGATTGATGGATTATTAACCTAGGAGGAGACAAAAGACACCTAGGCCACTACATGGTGCCACATATCTTCTCATCCAACGATCAGTATATCACATTTTCTACTATAAAAACTCACGCATTGTGTCGTTCAAAGGTAATGTAAGTTTGCTCTCAATATCACTTCATATCCTCCAGGATCCAACCTCCTTATAGTTAGTGGCTCATACCTCTAACACGTCCCATACCCCTAACTCATAAATTGATTGACTTGACCGTCAAAGTCCATTGACCGTTTCCTTCCATTTCGGAGAAGGTCTTGTGTGACTTATGATTTTTCTAAGTGCGGGCTAAAGACTTGCGTGGATGCAAGAAGACCCAAGATCTGTTGGCCATTTTGGAGATGCAAAAAACAAGGTCAACAATGCATATTTTAATTTTACACACTTTTATAATGTGGGCACTACACGGTGATTATAAGAAAGATCTATTGTGGTGTGTCTGCTTATGCAATTATCATCAATTTAGGAGATAGCCCGTGATGAAATGTCAAGCCAAATTAAATTTCAATGACTTAGTTGAGATAAATTAAAGTTCAATGAAAATTAAAATTTCATTAAAAGTGCAATGACCGTAGATGAAACTTACCCAAAGGAAGATAGATGTAGGCACAACTAACATGACCAATCGTGAATAGCAATAGTGAAGCAACTCGTTGATAGAGGTGGCAAAGAACTCGTTAAAATAGAATTATCATGTAGCCGGCCTTAAGTTTATCGAGAACTTCAATATTCTGAAAAGCGTGTCTTAGGCATCACCTAATAATGCTTTACATTTTTTTACATTGAGGATTCGCTTAGGCCCGTTTAAACTCGTAAAACTTGAAATTTAACTTATCGTTCAGTCATGTTTTACGCTTTTTAGAACACCGTCGAGAATACGACCTAAAAGTTATGCAACATGCACAAGGACATTGCTTGTGAGCAGTCGAATTATCTCCATAATCGTGGAGATGGCCTCTTAATATGACCCACATCATAATATTATGAGGAAGAAAGCTCACTATCGAACTAAAGGTAGAAACAATAAAATGTTACAAAATACATCGACCATGGAGATTCGAGATTCTTTGTCAAAATCACAAATGCTAAAACTCTTAATAAGTTCATGTTCATAAATACTACATTTCATTGCAATGAATTGTATATAACAGTGCTGAACAAAAACATTAAGAAAAGGCCAAATCCTATGAAGCCATGTAGAATGTATAAATCAACTACATCGGCCTTGTTTATAGTTTACGCTTCTTGACAGTGCTTTGAGAATAAATTGTTGGAGCATTGGAGCCACTAAGCCTATGAAGACACTCCGAGTCTGTAGCTCCAAGAGCTGACTGTGCAACAACCACATATTGTTTGAAGCTGCCCTCAATTGATGCAATATGCATTTGACGAATCGAAACAAGTCCACGTTTCATGTGATCTAGACATCAAAAATCAAGCACTAAACTTGGCATTTGTACCTCATCGGCATTCTTCCTTTCAAGAATTATAAGTGCATGTTTGACACTTATGAATTTATTTTATGGTTTGTTAAGGATCATTTTCAACCACACATTTACACAATAAAATATTCTACATGTCTACCAAAAAAACATATTTTCCTAGAAATCACTATTCAAAATTCTTTTTTCTATAATAATGGTTGTCAAACAAGCTCCTTTCTTCAAGAAATGCTTTCGTACTTATAAGTTCGATTCTTAATTCTTCTATTGCGTGCAACTATC